>CAODLS011478982.1:0-12962 GCA_948243855.1 Flueggea neowawraea | reverse complement strand
AGCGCAGTATCAATATAATACGGGTGTATGATTAGTGATTATCAGATCTGTACAAAATTCTGAATAAGTATTAATAAAATATTAATGTATGAAATTCTGTATAGTTTGGATAATATGAATTAGTATAATACGCTGCATGAGTTCTCTGCTTCTCTGTTTATAACAGATTCTGTCTGATTGCATGTTGTCTGCTCTAGTTGCGAAATATTTTCTGAAACATTTTCGAACTATACTAATATGTACACGAGTGTATATATATATACCTGTATATGTTGTATGTGAAAGTTTTCTAAATGTTTTCAAACCAGTTTATGTGAGGTCCCAGAGACATTTTGGAGCGTCATTCCTCACTGAGTTTTCTCACCCCCTCCCCTTAACATTTTTCAGGTGATTCAGCTTCCGTGCTCAGTGGAGTCTTCAAGTAGTAATGATAACCCTTTTGATGGGGTTTTGAGCTGGTATGTTTGGTTAGGTGCTCCACACCGAGGGTTTGGGTTCCACTATTTGGATTTCACTATTTGATTTTTGTTTGTATAACTGTTTCAAATAAGCGTGTATGCATATATATGTATATATATTTATATTCTTTATATTTTGTTTTATAACACTCATGTTTTAAATTTATAAAATTTGAATGTTTGTTATATTGGTAAGTATTAAAACGAATAATTGGGTAGAGTTTCTGAGTACTCTGAGGCTTGTACGGGATGGGCTAAATTTCCACAGACGGTCCATCTTGTACACCAATTACGGTCTGAAAACGGGTCGTGACACTAGGGTTCTCACCCGCTTTCTTTTCCGTCTATTTCCTTTATTCTTATTTTCAGGCGATTTGGGTTGATTGCGATCTATCGGCCTAGTTATCTATTTTGTTAGTTGCAAATCACTCGGTGAGACATTCTGAAGTTACAGTCAATGCCCTTTTTGTTCAAACCTAGTTATCTATTTCGTTAGTTGCTCCACACTGGAACACTTATGGGTATTTAGTTCTGTGTAATTATTTGGTATTTAAGCATGATTTCTTATTTATAAGTTTTTTTAAGGAAATTTGGATTTCTAATTTATTTTTTGTATTAAATGGTTTTGAAATTGTTGTTATAAATTAGTTATAAATTATATTCTCCTAGACTTATGCGAGATGAGCCGGACTTTCTTAGACGGTTCGCCTCGTATGCCGGTCATGATCCGAAAATGAGTCGTGACAACCTCTTCTTGCTTCCACTTCGATTCTTGAGGTAATAAACCATCTCGAATCACTTCATTTCGTCATTTTTATGTTTGAAATTTGGTTTTTTCATGAAGAACGGTTTTGAGCTTTTGATTTGGGTTTCAAATTTCTGTTTATTTTTGTCCTAATAAGAGTTGTAGAATGTTATATTATGATGGATTAAGGTTAGATATAAATAGATTAAGCTTGAGTTTGAAATATTTGATGAGTTATTTAATGGGCTAAGGTTTGATTCGGGTTTGGCCAATTTCTTGGAGATTTTGAGTTGTTTTGATGAGACCAATTGTAGATTTATGTTTAGGAGGTTAATTAGAGTTAATGTAGGTGTTTGAAAATGATTTCTATTGGTTGAATTGAGAGTTGGAAGTTTTTGGGTAATTTTCTATCAAAAGGACCAAAAGCATAATTTTTCATATTTTGAATAATTGGAGGATTGGTTTTGATATTTTGCATGCTTATGGACTAAGTTACAATTTCTGAGTTAGAAGGCTTATTTGGACATTTTGATTGATTGGAGGACTAGTCTATATTTTTTGAAAGTTTAGGGACTGATTTGTAAACTTTGAAAAGCTTGGGGACTAAATTGTATTTTTACATTGAGGTTTGAATTTTGAGGGATAAGGTTGAATATTTGATCAAAATGGGTTTTTGAACACGTCTGGGGTTTTGGGTTATGCATTTGCATCTGCATATCATATATCCAGTGTTGTCACAGTTACCGTGCCTAACCCCTTTGCCACACTGATGTTTGATATATGTTTAGCTCTGTCATACGATATCTATCTCTGGTTTGAGATTTGGATTATTGGCTTGGCGTCCAGGTAAGTGGATGACAGCTTCAGACATATAGGATGTGCCTTCTAACCCTATATGTTTTTGTTGTGTCGGGCTTTATTTTGAAATGGGAATAATTAATATTTGACTAATTAATAATCGGACTTATGTGATTATTAATACTCAATATTTTGTTTCAGATATTTAATATTTATCTATTGAGTCTATATAAATATTTTCTGCAAATAATCTATGCTTTGCCTGCTCGTCTGCTATATATATGGTACATTTCTATATATATATGGCACCTATGCTACGTAGGGTAAATGTAGCCTTTACTATACCAATGCGCAGTCAAAGCGCAGTTACCAAGGTAGTATGGTAGCCGTGTGTCCGATCAGACGCATATACTTTGTTTCTAATTAGTGGCAGAGACCACACCTTATATAGTTATTTCTCTGTCTTTGGTCTCATATCTGTTTATGATATATGATACATAATCTGTACGTTTGACTGTCTGTTGTTTTCTTTGTTTGTGAATGGTCTCGAAATGAATTTCAAAACAATTACTTTGTATATAATGTGTATACGTATATACACTTATATGTGCATGTAATATTTTTGAACGGTTTTCAAAATGGTTTATGTGAGTCCCAGAGGTGATCTGGAGTGTCTTCTCTCACTGAGTTTAGTCATCTCTCCCCTTTAACATTTTTCAGGTCATTCAGTATTTGCTTTGTCAGATCTTCGATGCTCAGTCAGGCATCCATTTCTGTATCGAGAGCGTCAGGCCCAGTCTTTGTATGTGTTAATTGCTTCACACCGGGTAGTGGGTTATGGTTTTGTATTTGATAATATATTGATTCTACCGATTTTACTTATTAATTATTTATTTTGTATTTTTTATATTATTTTTGGGTTTTATCATTTACGAATAATATTTTTTTATAAATATGTACTTTGTTATAGAGAACAACCTATCTATTTCTACATCATAGGTATTGGATACTGGATGTGGTTCTCACATTTGTACAAATGTGCAGGGGCTAGAAAATAGGAGGATGTTGATCGAAGGTGAAGTTGATCTCTGAGTTGGCAATGGAGCAAAGGTTGTCGCCCTGGAACAAGGAGACTATGAATTGACTTTACCTTTTGGACTTGTTATTTTGTTAAGGATTTGTTATTACGTCCCTGCTATGAGTAGGAACATTATTTTCGTTTCTTGTCTGGATTTGGATGGTTACTCTTTCATTATTAAGAATAATATGATTACCATTCATTGTAATGGCATTTATTATGGCAATGCTATGCTATATAATGGTCTTTACATTCTGGATCTAAATAACAATAAGTCTATCTATAATATTGATACCAAAAGGGTTAAATCAAACGAGTTAAACCCTACATACTTCTGGAATTGTCGTTTAGACACATAAATGAGAAATGTATTTTAAAACTCTATAAAGATAGAGCACTTGGCTCATTTGATTTTGAATCTTATGAGATACGTGAATCTTGTTTAAGTGGCAAAATGACTAAAAGTCCTTTCAACAAACAAGGTGAAAGGGCTAATGACTTATTGGGCCTAATACGTACTGATGTATATGGACCATTAAGTATTCATACTAGAGATGGTTATAGTAACTTCGTGACTTTTACCGATGACTTAAGTAGATATGGCTATGTCTACTTAATGAAACATAAGTCTAAAACTTTTGAAAAGTTCAAAGAGTTTAAAAACAAAGTACAAAACCAACTTGGCAAAAGCATTAAAGCCATTCCATCTGATCAAGGTGGTAAATACTTAAGCCAAGAGTTTGACTATTATCTAAAGGAGTGTGGAATTGTTTCACAACTCACTCCTCCTGGAACACCTCAATGGAATGGCGTGTGTGAAAGGAGGAATCAAACTCTACGCACGCAGAAGAGGCGAACAACGCACGTAGATGAAGTTTGACTGAAATAAAGCCGAAATATATTGCAGTGTGTCAGAACTTCAAAAAAGAAATATTATCTTACATGAATTCAGAGAATATCAGAATAGTGAGTCACGTACAAAGCATGAAAATTCAAAAGTGTCAGATGAGGAGAGCTAGACTAGTTGACAAAATCAAGACGCTCCTAGTGAATTTGAATTTGAATATATCTGACATTCTCTGACACAAATCCCATGCAAAATCAAAGGTGTAGACTTTGATCAGACGTTTACATACATAGAACAAAAGTGCAACGCACGTAGCAAGTCACTGGGTGAAAATCGCACATTCTGGATATCAAGGCAATGCACGCAGAAGGTGGTACTATGCACATAGTATCCAATGTCAGCATTGTACAATATTTGGATCTATTCTACAACGGCTCTATTATTAATTTCAACGGTTACAAACTTCAAGAAGGCTATAAATAGACATCTCCAACATCAGAAGAATAGAGAAAATTAATAGAGAAACGTTGGTCATACTTTGCGATCTTTATTTTCTCATTTATTCTCTCAATTTCATTTTTATACACATTCTTGCTATTTTCATTTGCTATTATTCTTGGTTTGGGCTGAGCTTAAATTCTGTGTTTTGGAAACACAATTTGTAACAATCAAAGTATTTGATTAAAGGTTCTATCGATTTTCTAGTTGATCCCGCAAAAACTAGTGAACGATTTTCTAGTAGATCCCGCAAAAACTAGAGGTGTGGTTTACTTGTTTTGTCCTGAAAACAAGGTGAACGATT
The DNA here is from genome assembly GCA_948243855.1 of Flueggea neowawraea. NCBI lineage: Eukaryota > Viridiplantae > Streptophyta > Magnoliopsida > Malpighiales > Phyllanthaceae > Flueggea > Flueggea neowawraea. The sequence continues at coordinate 8,234 of CAODLS011478982.1, read as the reverse complement.
TTCTAGTTCAGCCAGTAAAAACTAGGTAAACGGTTTTCTTGTAGAGCCCGCAAAAACAAGGTGTAACGATTTGCTTGTATATCCCGCAAAAAAAAAGTGTTGTAAACAGTTTCCCTCCACCCGGAAGTGATGAGATAGTTGATTGAACTCTCTAGTGAATCTAGAGGAATGGATGTAGGTCAAGATGATCGAACCACTATAAACATAGGGCTTTGATTTCTCTCTCTCTTACTCTCCTTTACTTTCTTTATTTGATTTACATTTGCATTTGATTTATTATTAAGTGAGTGGATTGGATCTTTAAAACTTCCGCAATTGACTTTGATTTTGATTTAAAAGAATTTTGTTATTTACTTTAGTTTGCAAAGGATTTTAAACAAAGTTTTTAACTTGCTAAAAATCTAATTCACCCCTTTTTGGATTGTCATATTGGGCTTTCAATTATATTATCAAATATGGCTTTTATATTTATCAAATATGAAAGCCAAATGAGAGTTGTTTTCTAACTGATAAATTTAATATGTTATCATTCCCTCGTAAATATTATTGGTAATTTTTTAAATGGATTTAAAATAAAAACATTGGATAATCGAATGTAAATTTATTTAGATAATAGGGCTAATTTAACATATATCATTTTACTAAAAAATATTTTCATTTTAGATAAATTAAGTATCAAGATTTTACTATAAAGTATTCGACTTATCCAAAAAAATATACACATTCGATTAAATTTTTCATTACATAATTTTAATTTCTTATACCAAAATTAATGATATATATTTGTATTAAAAATAATTAAAATATAAATAAAAATTTTAATAACATGCAATATATGTTTACAAAAGACTAGTAATATTAAATAAGAATTAACCCGCATAAACCAAAACCCATTTTTTGTTTACTCCCTTTACAATTCTAGTCCTTTATAATGAGGACAAGAATTAAAAAATTAATAATAATAATAATAATAATAATAATTTGTTACCATTAATTTGATAGGGAAACAAGAAAAGAAATCTTTAATACAGTCATCTAGCCCACAAAATCCAAACCTGTACCATTAATTTCAATTATTCTATTCCACAGCATGTGTTAGTCAAGGTCAGTGTCTACTGACTATCCTCAAACTAAGCTTAATTTGCATACATCCAAAATATTTTTTTATTAACAATTTCATAATTTATTTTGAATAAACTCGACTCTAAATTTTCCTATTAGTAAAGTGCAATGTAATCAATGGTGGAGTCCGTTCAACTCCACCGGCGGTCCGACGAGTTTTAAGGATATTTCGTTGATCTCATTTGCTCTATTTCATTCATATTTCTTCATTGTAAGGTTTACCTCGTCTGCTCCCTTTCAAACCTATTTGCACCGTCATATTTATGTAATTAATGGCTCCATGAACTTATCGCCCTATAAAATCCAACAACCATTTCGCCATAAGTCCAACTCTAAACCTACTCCCAAACCAAACTTAACATTTTTGTCAAGTTTATTATCACTACTAGTCTTGCCCATTCTAACAAGTTTATTATCACTACCAGTCGTGCCCCATTCTTCTTGTCCAAAATCAATATGAACCCATATTCCAAAATCAAAATAATAGGCAAAAACAAATCAAGATCCATGGATTTTTCAGATCTCATTACATGTCCAGAACCAACCAAAACCAACACACACAAAAAAACCATAGATACTTCTTTGAAACTCCAAGAAGCAAACAAGATCAAGAATACCGACATGAATGCAAACAAAAACACCAAAACAAACCAAGATTCATCTTCAGTTGCAGAGGATCAAATAGACCAAGAAAGCAATGGCAACCATGCTCAAGTGTTTGGTGCTCCTAAAGCAGTACTGAGAAGGAACTCTTCAGTGTCTTCATCATCAGCTTCTGCACTTCAGTCTGCCGTAAAAAGAGCATTCTCCATGAGAAGATCCTCTTCAGTTTCAGAAAGGTATTGCAGGATCCATGACCAGTCTGTGACTTTGACATCACCTAATCATGATGAAGATGGTAATTTTATTGCTAAAGAGTAGCAGGGGCAGGATCTTTAGAGCCTGTAAGAGACTTTTCGGACTTTAATTAACTCATTTATCTCTATCATTAAATCCTTTTTGTCATAATAATAGTTTTCGAGCCAGTTGTTATGAGTCGAAAAGTAAGATTATTCTCGGACAGTTTTGGTCCAACTTTAAATTTGTATCGTTGATTAGTTTTTTACATTGTTATTATTGAGTGTTTATTATTTCAATGATTGAGGCTTTTTATTTTGTGTATAAAAGTGAAATTGGGATGCCGTATTGGTTGGAGTATTATAATGAATATTCATCAGTAAAGTCTACTTTATTTTTGTGGTGCACAAAAAGCTACCTTGAATTGCCTTTATTCTTTCTTAATTTTTTGTCTCCTGCATAGACCACAGGTGCATTCACTAAAAAGAGTGCTTTTCAAGATTTAATTGAAAAATTTTGAAAAAAAGTGTATATTAATAAATTGGGAGAGAAATAGAAGAATTAAATCTTTTAATCTTTTAAACTTGAACGTAGATGTAGTTTCTATATTTTGCAGGATTTTTTCATGCTTTGATGTCGTAACATTAGGTGAAGAAAACCGTTCAATGTATGGAATTTTTTTCGTGAGTTTTTGTGTCCGACCACTATTTTAGTGACTTTGGCTATTGATAAAGCACTAATTTATCAAAAAATACAATAAAAATAACTAAATATAAATATAAATATAAAAAATAAACGTATATCTAAAATTAAAAAATAAAAATTATTACATATTCCAATTTCCTTGAAAAGGATCATTAGGGAAAAAATGATTTGTTAGTGTAAACATTTTAATCATATTGCACACTCTGTTAAAAATAAAAGATGCGATGAACTAAGTTGGATGGGACATGCTTCACATATATGGTATTTAATTAAAAACATAAATTACAATGAGGGAGGCACATTTTTTACTTTATTTTCTCAATTTCTCCTAACTTCGGTGGTGATGCTATGGTGATGAGACTTAATTTCTACTAAGTTTAGTTATGGTTCTTCGAACATCTTGTAGAGAAGAAAAAATAATTATAAGAAAAGAATATTTTGCCACTATCAGTTGCATCCTCTTCTTTTTCACCGGAAAAAAAAAATCTTCAATTCAAATTTACCAGTTTATATATCGTTGTTAAAATAATAAATAGTGCTTCAAAATTTTTTAAGAGAAAAATAGAACAAACCACCTTAAACTTAGACCTAGCTTAGTAAGACAAACCTCGGTCAAGAATGACATTTACTGCCTCCAACCCCGCTAATTGATGTAGCGAAAGCTATAAAATCAAGGGATAAATATTGAATATGTTGATTCAAACACAAATACTAGAAACAATTTTCTATAAACATGTTACTTCGATGAATACCAGGAAAATAAGCATTCAAAACTCAAAAAGTTTGGAGAAAATTATCAAAAAATATTATTGATTATCAAAATTAAATGAAATTCGGCTAAAACAAATGTTTAAAGAAAGTAACTCAAACCCTAACACGAAAAAGACAAAAAATAACTATATTAAAATGTTTTGGGCATCTGAAAAGGCTTTAAACATTTTTTTAGACCTGAAAATGGTCGATTACAAGTAAACCTAGTACTAGATCGTAGGTCTCTGAACAAGCTTCGATTTGATATATTATAGACCCTGCAACTCATCCCGGATCGAAAATTATGGCCCTTTGAAGTTTTGTTGAGCGTCTTAGCCCTTTTTGCCGCATCCAGACCTTTCATAAAGTCCAAAGCTACTTGATCCGCATCACTAACCCCAAAGATAAGTAGGCAAGATAAGCAAACTTTTATTAACAAGCTTATGGGATTAAACTCCATGATGGCGTTCCAAATTTTGGATACTAAGTGTTGATCCCAAGAATGTAAGAGAGAGGTGAATTGGAGTTTTAGAAAGTTTAAAAACTTTATTGAAAAACTTTTGCAAATTAAAACGAATAACAAAGTCAAATGTAAAAATAATAAAATCATCAATTCACACACAAGATAAAGCAAATATAAAGCCAAATAAATAGAGTAGGGAGAGAGAAAACAACGCCTCAATTTACAATGATCCGGTCATCCTTGACCTACGTCCACTCCTCTATTATGGATTCGTGAATTTTGTTATTGGATTAGTGGTAGAGTCCACGATCATTATTGCGGTGGTAGTGGCACATATCACGCAACGAATTATTTCTGGTCCGTTATCTGTGATATATGTTTTTGAAAATAATAATAATAATAATAATAATAATATTATTATTATTATTATTATTATTATTATTATTATCATTATTATTATTATTATTATTATGCCTATGTGGTGAAGTTTTGGTTTTGATTTTTAACGGTGGTGGGGCAAACCTCAACTAATGGCGATGGTGGGTCAAACCTCATAAGTTGAGTCTAGGCAAATCCTACATCCGCAGGTTGAGTATAGGCGAATCCCACACCGATAAGATATGATTTTGAAAATAATAATATTAGTATTATGATGCTTACAAGACAAAGTTTTGATTATGAGGTTTGATAAGAACTATAAAGGTTTGAAACGGTTTTTAACGTTGATTTGGGGATTTTTGGAATAACCTTAAAAAGGTTTTAGTTTGAAAATCATGATATGATAAAACGTTTTTGAAACATTTTGCTTTGTTATTGAATGAACATTGGTTTTGATGAGTTTTGAAGAAATATTGGAAAGATTTTAGAAATATTCATGAAAGTTTTTGATAAACTCATGAATAATTTCATGTATGATGTTTGCTTTGATTGCGAACGATTTTGAAATAATTTTCGAAAGGCTACTATTATATAGCGTGTATATATATATATGTACATGTTGACTATATTTGCATGTGGTATTTTCGAACTGTTTTCAAAACAGTCTTTGTGATGCACGTATGAGGCAATCTGGAGTGTTGTCCCTCACTCACTGGGTTTGACTCCATTTTCTTTGTTTGTTTTGTCCCCTGCTTATTATCATCTTCCAGGTGACTATTGGGGATTATGATCATTGGAATTTGATGCTTAGTAAGGTATCTTGGCGTTGCAGTCAGTTCCCTTTTGATCAGGCCCCATCGGTATGATTAGTAGAGGCTCCACAGCGGGTTTCCTGTGGGATTGGTTTTAGTTTTTGTTATTATTTTTGGTATTTCAAATGTTTAATTTGAAATTATTTTCGTACAAATTTATATTATGTTTTGTTTTAATAAATGATGTTTAAACCTTTAATTAGTTTTTATCATATTTTATCTAATATGATTTTGGGGAAATCGTTTTGTACATTGAGGCTTGTGCGAGATGAGCCAGGCTCCCAAAGACGGTTCGCCTCTTACACCGATAACATATCACGGGAATGGGTCGTGACAAAGGTGGTATCAGAGAACTAGGTTTCGTATTGTCTGGGGCGGTTGTGGAGCTTAGGTATCTTTGATTGAGTCAGTTTGATTTGCCTCTGTATGTCTTTCTAACTTGTTTCGATACATCGATATATGTCTCGGTAATGTGGAAAAAGTTGGTAAATTGAAAATTTGCATATAGGCTTTGGTTGATTGTTTTGTCCTGGAATGCGTCCTCGACATAAGAGAGTTTGAGAGGCCACTAGGCGACGATTCGCCAGAGCCGCTAGCCAGTTTGTTGCGGATCAGCATGGTTCGAGTGATATGTCAGAGGTTGCAATTTCAGTACATCAATCTTAATCATTGTTAATGGTTCAGTTAGATATGGATGAGCATTTTCTCACACCGTTGAAAGTACTAGATGATTCTTTTATCGTTGGTAGCTGGAGGTCAACCAACAATAGTTGCTCTGATCGTTGTACCTATGGTACCTGAGATTGATTGTAGTAGCCAGTCTGGGCAGAGTGGCATGTTCTCTTCAGGAGTGCCAAATCAGTATGGAAATAGTCAGGATGTCAATTTGGGGTAACTGAGTAGTTACTTAGAATTTCAAGCTAGAGCTTTGAGTTCCAAATGAGCAAGCAAGGATTCAATTCCTTGATGTAATGGTTGTGAGAGAAAATATCTTGGGCAGTGTGGCCAACTCAAACGCCACTGCTATCTTTGTAAGTAGTCAGGGTATATGATAGTTGAATGTCCTAACTCTGGTATCCCTTCTACCTCTGTACTTTTGCACAAGTATTTCTTTGAAATCCTACGAACTTTTGCGCATTTCGGCATATATTCTCTTGGAATTCTATGCATCCTTGTATACCTTTGCCTTTGGATCTTCTGATATTTGCATATGTTAATATGCACTTCCTCTGCTCTTGTTTGTTGCAATATCGTTTTTGCTATGTCTGGTTAGTAGGATATTCTGTGAGGAAATTACGGATTAGTCCAAAAGTGATTATTGATTTGGGGAAGAATTCACGTGGTGAATTCTTGATTTCTTAGGTTCAATTGGTGATCTCTAATAATGATCATTTATATGATTATATTAGTGTCGATAAATTCATTTGAGGTTAAACAATAATAATGTGGAATTACCAACAACTTGGGGAATTAATTTGGAGTCGACATGTAATTGACTTATATGATAAGTAATCATGATTTTCGGAGATGTTTTGGAAATCAATTGGGGGTATGCGAATCATCTTTCGAGTTGATTTGAATTGGATATGAGAATTGGATATGGATGATGTACGCATTGGAGCGCCTATGATATTTTGTTGGTGACAAGGTATTATCATTCTTTGTAAAAGAATGTGGAATCATAGGTATTTTCCTATAATTGTGATTTAAGAATTTGAGATATGATTGAGTTTTAGAACTCAGGTTGGAAATATAGATTTCATGCCTTGTGCACTGGTGAATATATGGGATAATTGATAAGTTTGATTTGAATCAATTTGATTCGGGGAATTAGTGGATGAGTTGAGTTGGACTTGAAAGTTAGCTTATCGTCAGATCCTCAACATCTATCGATTTGATTGTGAGGGTTGGCTACCAAAAGTGTATTTCTTCGGGTTCTTTACCCTATATGTGGCAACATTTGATATGTTGTGATCTGTTTGCTTTGTTAAGAATTATCGAATGTTCTTTTTGCTTTGAATATTTGAATAATTGTTAAGGCTTTTGGAGGTTTGACCTCGGACCAGTGTCTGATGTTTGTTCTTCGGACACATGATTTTCTAAGCTTTGAGAAGCATGTTCTTTGTTCATCTGTACCTTGGGTATTATGTGACTTCGTAATTTGTTCCTTGGGAATATTGTCTCATGTTGGTTCTATGAACTAATGTTCTGTCAATTGAGTTAAGACTCAATTTGTTCTTTGTTGAGCCATCGGTGTTATGGCAATTGATGGTTTCGATTAATGCATGAGTCTGTATCGACTCTTTCTGCATCTGCATGTTTTTGTATCTTTTGTCTTCGTATCTGGACATGTTGGTATGTCGATGTTGTTTGGCATGATTTGTTTGGGCACCCTGGGGTGTTGTTTTGTTGGATGCGGCTTGGATATCTGCACTTGTCGGTATGTCGATGTTGTTTGGCATGATTTGTTTGGGCACCCTGGGTGTTATTGGGCTATGTCATGCACCATGCATATTGAATCAACATTCAATCACAATGATAATCCAATTATGAAAATATTTAATCAAAACTATGTTGATTAAGCGTTGGGTGTGTTTAAGCAGTTTTCGCAAGCCAGTTTCAAGGGAGGTTTATAATTCGCATTGCTCATGAAACGAGGTGCTAATTTAAACCTTCAATATGTATTAATCTCAGTAATACTTGAACCTCATAATCACATTATGATTCAACACATTTATAATCACATTATAAAAATCGCTTAAAAACCTAATCGGCTTTCTAGGTGAATCTTAACATCCTATGTTACTGCAATCAAACATTCGGCCTTTAAAATTTAAAATCCAATTTTATATAGCTAAATTAATCGCTAAACAAGTGTTTAATAATATAGCAACAATAGTGTAACAAGGCCGAATCAATCATAAATGTCAATTATATCACATATAAAAGAATTATATATGTTAATTATGCAAGTGACTCTGATACCACTGTTGAAATTCATGGCTTAAATATGACAATCATATACATACATGGCAGCGAAAATTTAATGCCTTGAATTCCCCCAAGGGCCCATGCATATCAACATATATAATTAAGGTCAGAAGATTTACCTTTTACCAAGGCTCGATCGATCGGTTATATGAAACGTTGGTGTAGCTCTTAGCACC
>CAODLS011478759.1:0-10411 GCA_948243855.1 Flueggea neowawraea | reverse complement strand
CGGATGGTTACAAAGCAGTGGGCCACGTTGTCACCAACTCCTCGGAGAAGCCTTCCTTAGATAAAGTCCGTTGTGTCAGGTCCGATCTGACAGATCAATCTGAGTCTGAAACATGGATATGGGGACTCAGTGAACAAAGTGATCCAAATGGATTCAATGTTTATAGTCTGAGGCCAACAAACAGAGGGATAGAAGCAATGGGTGTCTCTGTTGGCCATTTTGTTGCCCAAAATAGTGGAACTGCTTCAACGTCTCTTGTATGTTTGAGGAATACCAAATCCAATCTATCTGCTATGCCTAATATAACACAAATTCAAGCAATATTCCAGGCGTATTCTCCATGGATTTACTTCCATACCGAAGAAAATTACCTTCCATCCTCGGTGAGCTGGTACTTCAAGAATGGAGCTTTATTGTATAAGAAAGGAGAGGAGTCCACGCCCGTTGCAATTGAAGAAACAGGCTCCAACCTTCCCCAAGGGGGATCGAATGACGCTGCTTACTGGTTGGACCTTCCGGTGGATGAAGCTGGCAAAGAGAGAGTGAAGAAAGGAGATTTAGAGGAGTGCCAGGTGTACTTGCACGTGAAGCCAATGATGGGTGCAACCTTTACAGACATAGCAATTTGGACGTTCTACCCTTTCAACGGTGGTGCTACGGCTCAAGTTGGGTTCATCGACATTCCATTAGGAAAGGTAGGACAACATGTTGGTGACTGGGAACATGTGACTTTGAGAGTCAGCAATTTCACTGGAGAGCTATGGCGTGTCTATTTATCCCAACACAGCAAAGGATCTTGGATTAAAGCTTCAGAGCTGGAGTTCTATGATGGAAATAAACCTGTAACTTATGCATCCATGAACGGCCATGCCTTTTATACCAAGGCACGTGTTGTGATGCAAGGAAATGCAGCACTAGGGCTCAGGAATGATACTGCCAAAAGTGACAAGTATGTGGACACTGGTGCAGGATTCCAAGTGGTTGCAGCTAAGTTTTTAGGGAGTATCATTAGTGAACCCCCATGGCTTAACTATCTCCGGAAATGGGGTCCTGATGTTACCTACAACACTGCAGAACTAGAGAAAATATTGCCTGAAAGTATCAATCTACCTGATGAAATATTTGGGGAGGAAGGGCCTACGGGTCCCATATTGAAAAGAAGCTGGACTGGTGATGAAGCTTGAACTCTGAGAATTTAAATGATTCGCATTCTTAGTGGTCCCTTGCTTTCTCGAATATCCAACCGGGTTTTAGCATGAATATTTAAAATTAATTATGTTATGCATATTGCCATTTGATTTCCTTCACCTTTCATTATAAATTTTTGTAACTTGTGCCATTAATGCATTATTGTTCACCCGGCTATTCAAATATATGCATATTGAATAATGCTTAGTGTTTTGGTTCACCATAAATTTTCATATTTCTTGAATTGATGCTAATTACAAAATTGTCCTTGACTACAATAAAAATAGAGTAATGCTAAGAACCCTATCTTAAAACACTCTCTCTTTTATTGGTCATTTTTTTATGAGAGATAAGAGAGAAACATGCAGAGAGGAGAGAAAATAAATCATTTATTAAGTGAGAAATACTGAGAGAGAGGAATAAAAAAGACGAAAGAAATTCAAAAAGTGACCAATAAGAGAAAGTGTGTCTTAAGAGAGTTTTATAAAAGAGTGTTTTTAGTATTTCTCATAGAAAAATTCTTGGTTAGGGTCTTATTCTTACACCAAGTCAATAAAAAACAGTTATTTGCTTTCAAATATGTTCGTAAAGTAGACCAATAATTTGAATAACGATTTTTGATTAATTTAGTATAAGAGTGAGACTTTACACCAAGTATAGCTACAAATTTCCCTTTCACATAAAAATATAGTCTAACTACAAATATTTAGCTAGAAAAATTAATTTAACGTAAATTGCAAGGAAATTGGACAAGTTTTCCCCCACCAGTAAGGAAAAATCAAACTGTCGCAATTAGTGACAAACATGGATGAGTTTCTCTCCAGTGGCGACAAAACATTTTGCTTTTCCCGCCACTCGCAAGAAAACAAAGCCTTTTGTCACTATTAGCTAGAAAAAATCTGATGAAAAACAAGCGGGCATTTGAATAATTTGAGGAAAATATGGGCGGGTCAAAATAAAACCCTGATATCTTATAAATTTCTGTTTGTTTTTATACTTAATTTCCTCCACATTAGAGAATTAATGCCTTTAAACTTGAAATTCTTAGTTTCTTGTAGATTAGAAGTTGAAAATATATTTGGAATTAATTTGAATAGTGAAACACATTTTAGGAGTTAAAGAAAACAAAGACATGAAGCTAACAACAAGAGTGAACTTGAATTTGTTTAAGGGTTAGAAACTGGTACTTGAAACCAAATTTCAAATCAAAATTAATCAAGAAAAAGGTCTACATTTGAAATACCAAACTAATCTGTAATTAAATTTGTATTCCTATTATTTTAGAGTTAATTATGTCAAACACTAATATAAACCTTTTTATTTTAACAAATAGAAATATTGGTTTTGTCATTATTAAAATGTCAATTTTTTTAATGTTCAGCTTTTTAAATAACATAATCTTAATTCTACAATTGAAAAATGTCATATTCAAGCACATTAAAATCAATTTATTGTCTCATTTCATCAGTTTTTTCTCTCACTTCCTTTCTATCTCCTTTGCACTCTCCTGACTCTCTCTCTCTCTCTCTCCTCTTTGCATTCTCTCTCTCCTCTCTCACAAACCCTAATATCTCTGCTGCCCCTCACCAATCCTAGCATCCCTACCGCCCTCGCAAACCTAGCGTCCACCCTCACCTTGAATCTCTGTCGGCCTTGCCTTGGATCTCCGTCGCTTTTACCTCGATCTCTGTGGCTTCGCTTCGTTCCAGCGACGGAGATCGAAGACAACATCGTTGAATCTATACCTCGTCCTCTGTATTCGGTCAATCGACGACGTTGTTTCTCTCTTCGCTCTCTCTCTCTTTGAGTCGCTCTTTTGTCCTCCTTCACACTCTCTCTTTTCTTGTTCGTTTCTCTCTTCTCCCTCTCTTTTCGAATCTCTCCATTGTCCTCCGTCGCATTCTCTCACTTCTGGTTCATCTCGTCCCTTCTCTAGATCATCCTCTCTCTTCTTCATTCTCTTCATTATTGTGGTGTTTTGTTCTTGTCTCGTCGATTTGCAAGTGTGACCGAACGACGGGGGCCGTGGTGGTCGATTCAATAAGGGGCGGCGGTTAGAGTTTTCTAAACCCTAGTTGCTCTCTTTTGTCTCATTATCAAAATTTACACAAATATCCATGTTTTAAAAAAATTCTAGAAAAGTAATTTTATTGTTGTTTATTGTGAAAAAAAAAATACTTTTTAATGCGTATGTTTATGGTTTTTTGTTGATTTTTATTTGCTTTACATAGAAAATACTATGTTTTAAAAAATCAGAAAAATCGTTTTAGGCGAAAAAATACTATGTTTTTGAATTATATTGATTTGTGCAGGGGATGGATACATTTTGAGATTTGCATATACTTTTAGATATATTCAGAGAGACATTGGGAGACACTTGAATACATTTGAATACTAAAAAATTATAAAAAAATTGAAATTTGGATACATTTGGATTCTTTATATAAAAATTAAAATTTGGATACATTTCGATACTATAAAGAATTAAGATTTGGATACATTTTAGAGATTATCAAAAAAATTGTCAAAATATATTAAAAATTGTAATTTAGAGGTATTTTATTTAAAAAATATTATATTAAAAAATTATTGAATCAAATTTTATATAAAAAAAATTGTGAATTGAAGAAATTTGAAGAGATTTGAAGGCATTGGATACATTTGGAGACAATCAGATACATTCTGAGAGTTTAGATTTTTTACTTTTTTGAATTTTTTTTTGCAAAAAAATATCACTATTTTTCAAGCAAATGGCATTTTTCAAATTTAATTTATCATTATCTGGCATTGAAAACTTGCTTGGCATTTATCAAAATCTCAATTTTAATTTAGTATAAATATTAAATTTTCCCATTATTTTGAGATAAATTGAGCTTGTAATAGAAGAAACCAATCTGTTGTGGGAGAGACTTCCAAAACGTGGCAGCCTATAGAATTAGGAGAGGTTGGACTTTCTTAACAAGAGAGAACACGTTTTCCTCTGAGGGGCTGCGCGGAAAGAAGGGAGAGAGAGAGACAAGAAAAAAAAGGGGAAGTGAGAAAGAGTTTTTTTTTTTGGCCAGAGAAACAATTTTCTATGAAGAAAAGAACACAACAGAATTTTGACTCTGTAATGGACTTTCGTGGCTTTTTTTTTATTGAAAGAAACAGAAGCCATTGAATTAGTTATTATGTGAGGCCTTTATTTTTAATGCAGTTGATTTTTGCTATTCAAATATTGAATGTTTTTCTAATTTATTTTCATGACTATTTTAATTGATTACTAAGATGTGGTGTTAGTTAATCGATTGAAATATTATATTGCTAGACTGAATAGTGTACACGTAAATGTACAATCATTTTAGCTGTTTGTAGCAACTACGAAATTGTGTGTTTGTTATGTCAGGAACCACGGATTCTCACAAAAATATTCATTTGGATTAAATATGGTATCGTATGTTGTATTGTCTTGTTTGTTAATCTTTCCAGTTCTTAATGTTGATTGTTGATCAAATTTTAAGACTATGTTTAAGGTTGGTAACTGTCAAGCGTTTTTTGAAATATATGTTTTCAAGAAATAAATCTTAATAAAAATACTGATATTTTAAAAAAATATTATAACGAATTTTTGAATGGTTTAATTGGCAGTCTTAAGTGTCAATGATCAACGGTAGTTCAATTGGTGGAATTGACCGTAAACCAAGGTTCATTTTCAATTGATTGTTAATTTTCTTTCTACTTGCTAGAATTTTTAATACTGTTAGTTTGTATTACGTTGCAATTTATTTGTGTCAACAAAATCCCTTATATATTTTTACGCTTTTATGATCTTTGCTAGTGTATGATAAACAAACAACTCCTTGTGGGATCAACCATTGCTTACCACTAACTGTATTTTTTTAGTGTGTGGCTTGGTTTTAATTTGGTTGCAGACGACAGTTGTACCAAATTTTGGTGTCGTTGCCAGAGAGTTCTTTTTGTTTATGTACACTACAAAATCTTCTTAGCAGAAAAAATTGCAGTATAATTATGAGATTGAGAAGATTGCTAGACAACTGAGGAAGGAGACTAAAAGCAGACAATTGGACAATTCACAGAGTGAAACTCCACCTTCAGTATAGCTTGCTAATACTGAACCAAAAGTAGAGATTGTTGAAACAAAATATGAGATATTTGAGCTTGATATTATCGTCACTGAACCAGAAGAGAATATGGTTGAAAATCGCACAATGAGACAACGTGCTGCACCAAACTTAACCCAGTACCCCCATTGCATTAATTATTCAAACTTGGATGCCAATGCAACTTTTGAGCTAAAATTTGGGCTAATTCATCTATTACCTCAATTTTTCGGTGCTACAGGAAATGTTCCACACAAGCATTTGACAGAATTTCATATGGTGTGAACAAGAATGAAACAAAATGGTGTTACTGAAGACAAAATTAAGCTGAGAGCATTCCCATTTTCCTTAAAATATTGCTCAAGACTGGTTGTACTACCTACCACCTAGAAGCATCACTATTTGGCATAAGATGAAGAAGCACATTTTGGAAAAGTTTTTTCCCAGCTTCAACGGCAGCCAACATTAAAAAAACATTGTGAGATAAAGCAATAAAGTGGAGAGTCACTACATAAGTATTGATAGTGTTTTAAAAAATTATATGGATGTTGTCCTTATCACCAGATTAGTGAACAATTACTTATCTAATATTTCTACGAAGGGCTTCTACCAATGGCGAGAAATATGATAGATGCAGCGAATGGTAGTGCATTGGTTAACAAGATAATGCAGGCAGCTCATGTGCTGATAGCCAACAGGGCTTCCAATTCACAATAGTTTGGAGTACGAGTAGATTATTCTCAAAGAAGAGTGAATGAGGTGAATGTATCTTCTCTAGGAAAAAGGCTTGATGATCTTGCATCATTAGTGAGACATATTGCCATAGGAAAAAAAATGAAGCTATAAAGGCATGTGGGATATGTGCATCAGTAGGGCATCCAACAAATATGTGTCCAACACTTCAAGATGATTCTATGGAGCAAGCTAATGCAACGGGAAATTTTCCTAGGCAATCTTAATGCAATTATAACCCTTTTTCAAACACTTATAACCTCCGGTGGAGAGACCATCCCAACCTTCGGTATGGAAATGCACCAATAAGCCAACCAACATCCAATTGCCAATCATATAAGCCTCAATTTCAGCAAAAACATGAAAAACATCATGTTAAAATGTCTAACTCAAGCATTTCTCTTGAAGATATAGTGAAATATTTGGCCACCAACACTATCAAATATTAGCAAGAAGCAAAGTCTAGCATACAGAACTTGGAGGACCAAGTGAGCCAAATGGCTACTGAAATAAGTAGGTTGGAATCACAAAATTCCAACAAATTACCATATTTAACAGTGATCAATCCAAAGTAAAATGCAAGTAAAATTATGTTGCGAAGTGGTAAGGAGGTAAAACAGCCTGCAAAGGGCCAACCAACACCACTTCCAGAAGAAAAGACACCAAAAAGGTAGCTGAAAAATCTGATTTTCTGAAAGCAACACTTCTACAGTTAACTCTTCTAAATTATCTCCAGTTGAATATAAACATGTTCCACTTTTTCTTAAGGCTTTGATAGAAAACTGGAAGTATGAAACTAATGTTGATTTGTATGAGACCTTCTGGAAATGTGAGGTTAACATCCCACTTTTTGATGCAATAAAACAAGTTTTGTTCTATGCTAAGTTTTTAAAAGAACTCTGCATAATAAAGAGGAAGCATAAATTGAAAAGATATGAAAAAATAAGAGGGGGAACATGTTTTAGCCATCATCCCAAGAAAATGTCTACCAGAAAAGTGTGAAAACCTAGGTATGTTCTACATTCCGTACACTATTGGTAATATGAAAATAGAAAAGGCTATGCTTGACTTGGAAGCTTCAAATAATGTGATGCCTTATTATATTTATTCTGCTATTAATTTAAGACCTTTAGAAAATAATGGGAATGTAATTCAATTGGTTGATAGATCAAATGTTTATCCAAAAGGGGTAGTGGAAGATGTTCTTGTTGAAGTGTGTTGGACCTGGGAAGCCTTAGGGAGATCCACCAAGTAGGCCTAACGAAAAAGCACACAAGTGGGCCTAACACCATATTCTTACCCAAAACCTTAAGGCAATGGGTTATAGGTCAACACCACTTATAAGTCCCCCACACACACCACTATTCTAAGATGTGGGACTCTTAACTATTCACACTTGCTCCCTAACAATCTCCCTCTCAAGTGTGAATCTCTTCCACATCGGGCTTCAGCATGCTCCCTTGCAATGAAAACCACCCTCAATGCGAAATAATATTAGGCCTTCTCGAGTAGTAATGTGAAATTTTTAACCCAAAAGCTCTTTTTGTGACTCCACCTATCTACGAGCTGACCCTACCACTCACACTAGATAAGGGCTTTACCAGTCAATACAGCTTTTTATCGTCCTGAGGCCTAGGTGCTCAGGCTCGGTCAGCACCACGGTGTCACAAAGAGCTTTCCCCATGACTTCACCCTTCCGTTTACAAGCTTTTTTTGGCCGCTCACACAATAGATCCTGGCTACACCAGTCAATTCAGCTCTTCACCACATTACCACAATCATATCAAACCACTACAATATCATACTCGTCCTTGCACGTCCCAGCCGAACCATTGGCTCTGATACCAATTGTTGGACCTGGGAAGCCTTAGGGAGATCCATCTCGCACGGACCTAATGAAGAAGCACACAAGTATGCCTGGTACCACATCAATGGGTTATGGATCCACACCACTTATAAGTACTTTACACACACTACTATTCTCTGATGTAGGACTCTTAACTATTTACACTTGCTTTCTAACAAAATGAATGATAAATTGATTTTTCTAGTTGAATTTTATGCTTTGGATATGCAAAATGGTGAAGTATCTATGCCAATTTTGTTGGGTAGACCATTTTTGAAAATTGCTAAAACCAAAATCAATGTCCATAGTGGTATTTTGACAATGAAATTAAAATGGTAATGCAGTTTAGTTTAATATTTATGAGGCTTCCTGATATTGATTTTCCTATTTATTCAGTTGACTTAGTTCACTTTTTAACATAAGATGTTTTTGAACTTGATGGCAGAGATGAGCTGAAAGTGGTTAACAGAGAACATCTTTTGAAAAAAAAGTGACAAGTTGACATTTAACTTTTCCTTGCAAGATTGTGTGCAAGAAATGAATGAGTTTGTTAAGCTTAAACATTCTAGGAATGTGTCTATTATTGAGCTGCCAGTATCTAATGAGCTGCCAATATCTGATGAGAAACCAATACCTTTTGTTTTGTAGGCTCTAGTACTAGAATTAAAGCCATTCCTAAGCAAATTGAATAAAGATCAAGAGAGTAGATTGGTGAAGGAGACACATTGCCGATCTTATCTCAAGCAAATTGAAGGAGACACATTGTCAGTCTTATCTCAAGCAAATTGAATGAAGATCAAGAGAGCATATTGGTTCAAGTGTTAAAAAACACAAGACAACCATAGGTGGACCATTATGGATATTAGAGGAATTAGTCCCCCTACATATATGCATCGTATTTTACTCAATGAGGGAGCAAAGCCTATTATTCAGTAGCCACAAAGAAGGTTGAATCCACTAATGATGGAGGTGATAAAGAAATAAATTTTGAAGTTATTGCAAGCAAGAATCCTCTATCCAATTTTGGATAGCAATTGGTTAAGTCCGGTTTTAGGTGGTTCCAAAGAAAACTAGCATCATAATGGTGGAAAATAAAGAAGGCGATTTGTTGCCCACTTAAGGTTAGAAGGAGTGGCGAGTTTGTATTGATTACAAGAAATTAAATTCTATAACTCACAAATACCATTTCCATTTCCCCTTCGTTGATCAGATGTTAGCATTATAAAGTAACCCAAAGATTTATCCTCTTTTTGATAGATTAATATTTGACTTAGCTATGAAAATTGTGCATTCTTTAGCTATGAAAATTGTGAAAACAAGGTTGTGGAATAAGAGGGACGATGATTATCTTACAACTTATTAATAACTTATATTGAGAAGGGTATTTTTAAGAAAATTAATATTGATTCAATTATATGAGGTCCATTTTCTAGGAGAAAACCCTGAAGGCTCAGGTTCACAGTGACACAGCCTAAAATAGTTCGAGCCGTTTGTGGAAATTGTGATTAGGTAACTCAAGTCTCTTAGCCTTAACTAGGGGCTATATTGTAGTGTCACAATCCCACATTGACTAGGAATAAAAGCCAAAGATCTCTTATATACACTTTCCTTTTTCAACTTATAGAGGCATTTTGTCAAGGACAAAACTGCTGGTGCCTATAAGCCTAGAGCGGATAATATCTCAAGTAAGTGAACTTAGCAATTGCCAAGGAACATAATCCACAATAATTTTTAGTGCCATGATTTCACATCGACTAGGTGACATGGTCAAGTATTACTTACAAACACCTTTCTCCCTCAACCCATTGAGATACTTGTTCAAAGACAAAATTGTACAAGCCCATGTCCACAGTGGAGAAGCACAAAATAAACAATATTTCAGTGGGTGAATGTAGAAATTATCAACATAAATGGTTCAAAGTAATTGGCTCCGTTTGTGGGGACCATGATAAGATTTTTCTGTTAGAATTGTGCCCTAGTCCAATCATTAATGTGCATTGTCATTCAATTATTTAATAAAGAGGCATTTTATTTCTATGAAATATAACATGTTTTATGAAGATAAAACTCCATGAATAGTTTATTTTTCCTTGTGCCATCAAGTGCGTGACTTGATAGTAAAACCATAAGGATAAAGGAATACTATTCTAAATGTCCCTAATCGATCATTATCATGGGAATGATAATGAATTAAAAATTAGTATGTTGCTAAATGGATAATCACGTTTTACTGATTATGGATATGAGATATCAACTTGGAACATAGATGCATGCTAGGGAACATGTATTGGACTGGCCCGTATGAAAGCACTTCATTGATCGTTGTCACAAAGTGGCTTTCATGCAGTGGTGATGTTTGAGTCCTCTGACTGAAACTCACTATCGACTCCTACATGAGGAATGTCATGTTTTGACTTAGTCAAACGTTATCCATAACAGGGTAACAATAAAGGCTATGATTGGATATGTCATGAATCATGTAGAGGAGTGATAGTGAGAGTGATGGATTTGTTCCTCTTTTGAAGAGTGATATCTCTTGGCCACT
>CAODLS011478586.1:0-29838 GCA_948243855.1 Flueggea neowawraea | reverse complement strand
GCCTAATGAAATATTTGATTAAAAGGTTTAATTAATTAATTAAAAGAGAGGGAAGAAGAGTCCTTGTTCAAGTAGGACTTGTCAAGGAGTTTTAGATGGAATTAATTGTCCATAAATCATGGGATATGCGGGATATAACTCCAAGGTTTTGTGGCTGCCAGGTTTGCTCCTTCTCTTCTCCTTAGCCGAAACCTAAAAAAAAAGAAGAGATTTTATTCTTTAACTTACTCTAGGTTTAGGGTTCGACATTCATTCAAAATAGGAGAAACAAAAACGTTTTCTTTTCCCATCAAAAGTCCAAATTTCACAATGCAAGAAAAGTTTTTTTTAGTGCTAATACACGTAGTCTAACCTATAGATTTGTGTGTGTGAGAGAGTAGACGGGAGTGGTCTTTTGGCAGTCCCTTAGTCAATTCCATCAGGCACATGCAAAAGAGAAAAGGGTTTGGTGAAACAGCAATTCGGCAACCCTTCGAAGGTACAAAATTCTATTTTTAATCAATTATTTTACATACATGGATCTTGGCTTATTTATTTTGTGTGTTAGATTGTGTTTTTCCATTGCATATAACCTTGGTTAATCACAAAGGAAACAAATCCTTAAAACATCAAGGGGAATGGGACTAAGGATAATTTAAGTTTATCAACAACTAATGGGAACCCAACCTATGTGATTGGAGATCCCATGAAGTAGGTTTATATTGGTAATAACAAGTTAGTTATTGATCATGCGCAAACAAATTATAGAGTCTCTCCTATGGTGAGGGATTAGTGCTTGAACTATCAAACCAATGTGAGGTTGAGTTATAAACTCTTAATGAATTCTATATCCCTTAAAGGTGGTGTATTTTAGGCAGTATACACTTGATGGAATCACCTCTATGGGTGTGAAGTGGGACCACTTATATGAGATTTTTAGCCAAGTCTCTAGAGCACTCATGAATTTTCAGGCATGCGCACGACCTATTAGCGCAAAAATGCTATGAACAACAGGAATTGTAGAGTGTAATGCAATTAATGAAACCTCTATTTTAAAATAAGATTTTTTGGTTCATAGAGACTATATGTTTCACCAATTACTTTGTGAATTATGTTTCATTAGTATAGATCTAGTTCATAGTCCCAAAAAGACACTAGTTTCGATGCATTACAACTCATGTGTTTGAACCTAGCAAAGAAATCTTTTCTTGTGGCTTTTGCAATATGTGGGGGATTGTTGTGAGTTAAAGCTTTATGGGTATTACAAAACCCCACATTGCTTAAATAAGACGTGGATGTAATGTTTATATTGAGAAACACAAAATGGGCTTGGTAAGGTGGAAAATAAGGAGAGCTTTCGAGTGGATGTGAGTAGGGCTTCCAAGGGAAAACGGGCCAAATGCCCCCTACGTGTGAGGCCTGGCCCGTTTTATGCATCAATTTATTTTTCTGGTCCAATATTAAATCCAAAACATTAATTCTTGCTAAGCCAAGCAGAGCTTAAATTAAAAGCCACGTTTTTGACACATTCAAAAGGAAATGTTCACTTTGAATGCTTCTCCACAGAAATGTTCAACCCATCTATTTTGCTGCCACCTTCCAGATTTTATTCCTACTTTACTGCCACTATCCATAAAATCTCTCCTCTCCAACGTTCACATCCTTGGCCTATAAATACTGAAGCCAACAGTTGCAACATACACACTTCTCTCCACCTTTCTTTACTACTGGGTTCTCATAAATTTTTCCTGTTGCTTTTTATCCTTTACACGTAGAGAATGCTTGTTTTATCTTAGGGGAAATTATTTCCTTTAGGACAGTGACAACGCGACTCAAGCTTTTGCATTCTAACCAACAAGGAATACATCAACTAACTGAGCTTAATGATGCTTTACTATCAAAGCTTACATAGAGTATTACCACTGGTCAATATGAGTTTATGACATTCATGAGAACATGTCTATTAGCAGATCATCTGGTTTTGAAAAAATATGCTTCATCTTCTATTGGGTTCTTTATTAAACATGTTCACAGTAGACTCCTTCAGGAATCGATGTGGTTGTTGAGTTTGGTTTTGATGATGATGATGAATGCAAAGCATCTATGAAAAAGGTGCAAAGTTACAGATTTGCTGACATTCGTCAATAAGGCACCTTAATGATCACTAAAGCGCATTAAGGAATGTCAAAATTGCAACAACTCATGCTTATGGACTATCAACACGCCTTATATGTCAACAACGCGCACTAATGAAGCAACAATGTACCTTGCAAATACTCTGATGTTCCAAAATTCTTATGAACAACACTAAGGCACGCTAATGATGAAGAACACACATTGTCGAGTGTTCAGATTGATGAGAAAGATGTTGTTCTGTAAGCAAGGAACGTAGATGATGCAAAGGAAAAATCTTTGGAAAACTGATCAACATACGTTAAAGAGGAATAACGCACGTAGATAGAGCTTCAGATGAAGACAAATATGAGACGCTCCTCGGGAACTAAATTTGAATATTCTCTGACATGCTGACGTGAATTTCAAAGATGCAATCTTGATTAGATCCGTCAACGCACGTAGAAAAGTTAGGAATGCACGTTGATGAACATCTAGGTAAAAAGTGTATATTTTGGAATAAGGAACAAGGCACACTGATTATTCAATAAGGAACGTTGAATTGGTGATCAACGCACGTTAATGACTATCTAGGCATGCTAATGAAATGCATTTTTCAACCAGAAGCACTGCAACTTCAACAAGGCACGCTGATGGCCAGCAATACACGTTGATATCTAATGCATACTTGAAGAACACGCGTTGATATACAACAACGCACGTAGAAGGTTTTAACGTCATTTAAATCAGAATTTTTCACTCTCTCTCAATGGCTACTTTGAGGCTTCAATGGTCATATTCTTAAGAGTGACTATAAATAGACGTCCAAGGTCAGATGAGAATAAAAGAGAGATACCCTTGCTAATAATTGCTATTCACTTTATCTCTCTTCTCTACCTTTCAAACCCGTTTGAGTTATTTACCTGCAATCTTATTGTTGGGTTGGTGTGAGTTTTAATTTGTTATACCTTTGGGGTTTAATCTGTAACAAGCAAAGTTGTTTGCTTGGGGTATATAGGTTTCCTTGTTGTGCCTTACAAAAATAAGAGTGGTTGCTAGTGAGCCTTAGAAAACTAGAGGTGCAGGTTTTCTAGTTTGTTACCTACAAAAACTAGAGGTTTGGCTTGTTTGTTTTGTCCTGAAAATAAGTGGTAAAGGTTTTCTAGTTGAGCCATCAAAAACTAGGGATTTGGTTTCTTTGTTTTGTCCTTAAAACAAGATGTAACAGTTTGCTTGTTGAACCCGCAAAAACAAATGTTTTAAGCTATTTCCTTCATCCTGAAAGTAAGGAGAAAATGGATTGAAATTTTTTAGTGGATCTAGAGGAGTTGACGTAGGTTAAGGAAGACCGAACCACTATAAATCTTGGGCGTTGATATCTTTCTTCCCTTCTCTCTTTACTTTACATTTGAATTATATTGTTGTGTGAGAATTTGATCTTTGCTTTTTAAATTGCTTCCGCATTTAACTTTGATTTTGATTTAAAATAACGTTGTTGTTTGTTTTAATTTGTAAAAAAAATTCAACAAAATTTTTACATGTTAAAAATCCAATTCACCTCCTCTTGGAGTGCATTATATATTGGGACCGAGTTTTTAGTGGTTATTGGGTGCACAATCGAACCTCGACTTGTGGCATGATAACTGGCTAGTGAAGCCGATTGTGGAGCTATTTAGAGTATCGCCGACTGGGAGAAAATCTTTACAAGCCAAAGTCTCAAACTTTTACTCTGATGGATAGACTTTTCCTACAGTGTTTACAGTTGCTTTTCCTGCCTTACTATTCAGGAGGTCAGGCCTCTTGCTCTTTCAAATGATCGTCTAATTTGGAAATATGACGCTGCAAGGGTGGTGAGCTGCAAATCAGTTTTGAAGTTATCAGCTTACACAAACCCATATGTTCAATGGAATAAACATATTTGGAAGCATTTTCTACCTCATTCGAGGTCGTTCCTTTGCTGGCGTATATTCCATGATCATCTCCCTACGGATGATGCTTTACGTCATCGGGGTTTAACCATTGTTTCAGCATGTAGGCTGTGTGGGAATGCGTACGGAACTATATCTCATATTTTTATTAATTGTGATTATGCTAGGCGAATTTAGAAGGCGATGGGTGACACATTTGGTGTTATCTTGCACTCCTTTAATACGGCTAGGCCAATTGACATTCTTACTAAAGCAATAGGGACTCATTGCAGCACGCAGTTGAGAGCGATGTTGCTATCCGCTGTAGTCTCCTCTTTTTGGGCCAAATGGTTTGCTAGGAACCAAGCCGCCTTTGAGAATCAAATTGTTTCAGTTTTTCACACTATCAGATGCATCATGCGTGCAATAATGGAGTGCAACATCTTTACGGTAGGGCACATGTTTAATAATCAACAAAAATTGGTTGTTCTACGGAGACTAGGGGTGACAGCTATTCCCTTCAAAGCCACCAGTATTGTTTTTGTTCGATGGTACGTGCCATATCCAAACTAGATTAAAATTAACACCGAAGGATCAGCCTTCGGTTCGCCAGGTATTGGTGGAGCAGAGGGTGTATTTTGTAATTGGTGAGGCTTTTTTAAAGGTTGCTTCGCAAGGCCACTCTATAACTGCTATGCTTATGAGGCTGAACTTTATGCAGTCATTTATGCGATCAGTAAAGCGCATGAATTTTGTTGGGATCATATTTGGTTAGAAAGCGATTCCTTCTATGTGGTTAGTTTACTGGCTGAACGAAATATCTGGGTCCCTTGGAGATTTTTACAAGCATGGACACACTATCTCAGTCAATTATCCTCTATGCAATTTTGGGTTTCTCATATTTTCCGGGAAGGAAACACTGTGGTCGAAAGAAGCGTTACACACCCGTCAAGATCAATGGTGGTTCAACACGCCGCAATTTTGTACTGCGCTAGTCAGCTATGACGAACAAGGACGTGAACACTTTCGGTTCGCTTAAGCACATTTTCCTTGTATTTTTCTTATTTCGGCATTTGCCCTCTCTTTGGCTCTTATTGAAACATTTTGTATTTTTTATTATTAATAATATTTGAGCTCCAAAAAATGAAAATGTCGTAGGAGAGGTGCCAATCTAGTTGAGATGTCTTTGTTGCGGTCATTAATTTTTAAGAATCACAACTTTATTAAAAAAATTATTTAATAAATAATAATTTAGTCATATAATCCACAAAATTATTCAAAATATTTATAAAAACAACAATCATGTGCAATGTACGTATCCACAAACCTAGTACTAATTAAAAATCAAGTAAAATTTAATTGTCACCCATTCTTTAATTAAAAACTTAATAGTAACAAATACAAATAAACAAGCATTACATTAATCAATTAATTAATTAATTAATTAATATACAACACAACAACAATTGGAAAGAAAATAATACATAATTATTCAATAATTTTCTAAATTTGTATTTGCTCCCACAAATGTTGTATCAATGCATTGCGAAGTACAATATGTGCATATTTGTCCTTGATTTGTCTGTATCGTGCAATGAATTATTCAAATAGGACATTTTCATCTTGTATCAAGTCAAATTGTTGGACTTGACACTTCCCTTCCATCCATAATTATTGCATGGAGATCTCGTTCATCCTTGACTATCATGTTGTACATGATAATGCACGCAATCATTATATTATTTATGACATATTTGCTCCAAAAATGTGTTGGTCTTACACCAATTGCAAAATAAGATTGTAGAACTCCAAATGCACGCTCAACATCTTTTCTGCATGCCTCTTGTTTCATGGCAAAATGCATGTTCTTTGGACCTCGTGGCTCATGAATCGTCTTGAAGATGAGAACCTATGCAAAATTTATATAAAGATTTCTCAAGACCCCATTACCAGTGCAAACCAGTCTGCAAATTGTTTTGTTCTTGAGTGAAAGATGCATACAATTCATCAATTAATGATGATTGGGATAAGCATAGTAAAAGATCTTTAAAAAGTCGCATTCAAACTATAAAGAAGGCGATTAAAAAATTAAATGGATGCATTTGACAAGTTGAAAATTATAATTCCAGTGGTGCATCAAACTAAGATATTGTAAGTATTCCATAAATTTTACTCATGATAAAATCATATATATACTTATCTTTACATTTCAAGTTATTTGTAGTTAAATAGCAAAAAGGATGCTCTTAGAAGATCTCAATTATAAGAAAGGTTTCATGTTTGATCATGCGTGGGACATGATGAAATTTTTTAAAAAACTTAAAATCATGTTGTCACACTTAGACAATTTGCTCGGAATCATTCAACTAACTATCGTCAGAGACAATCCCATGCCTGAATCTCAAGCATCGATATTTCTTCAGTTGTCCCAATTTTCACTTAACTTGAATGATTGTGTTGTGGATCATCTTCTGAACAAATTGGTAGGAGGAAGAAACCCAAATTGAAGAAGAAACATGATGAAAAAGTTTCATTAGCTATTAATCGTTTGAAAGAAGAAAATTTCAAGATTATGGAGATGTTGGAGAAATTAGTGCAGACTGACAACAACAACTTGAACTTCAAAACATAAATTTGGCTTTACAAGAAAGGAAATACAATGAAAAAAAATTAATACAAGACTTGAATGTTATATGCAATCCGAATGTTCGTGTTTATGTACAAGCACAACAAGAACAAATTTTACAAAAAAAAAAAGGATATTTCCAGCAACTACCCTTCTACATCTAACATGTTTGGCGAATATTTCAACAATATAGGTTAGTGGCAGAGCCACATGACGACCAGCAGGGGCCTGTCGCCAGAGAAAGGCCATGGGAGCCCTCTTTCAGTGGGGCTCCAACATGAACCCTGCAACTCTGAAGAGGCAGAGAGGTGGGGGTTGTGGCGAAGAAGACGACCCTTGCCTTTGCTATTTTTTAAAAAGAACAAAGCATTGGCAAGTGATGTGTCGTCCTTTTGGGAATAACATGGGCTTTATTTGAATAAAAGAAAAAGTTGTTTGAAGGAGCAGCAGAAGCAAAAGTTGAGACAGAGGAAGAATGAGAGGTGATTGGCTCGAATAGGGAGAGAGAAGGAGACCGAAGGTGAGAGACGAAGAGAAGCAGAGAGAGAAAACTGGTGAGAAGAGTACATTCGTGTCCATCCTCTGTCGTCACACCATCCGTCCATGGTGGTACAATCCACACTACAAATTAGGTGGCACTATCACATCCCACAGTTTTGGCACATAAAGTGGCGCTCGATTGAAGCACATTTTGCGCTAAAAATGACATTTTTTCTCTAAAATTGGAGGTCGGTTGGAGATGCTCCAACAAATTGGTCTATTAGGGTAGTATTGTAGTAGATTGTAGTTTATTATCAACAATCATCATCACTGGTCACCACCACCACTTCACCCTTCTTGTCCTTCACTCCCATCGCCATCCACCCTTTTAAACCCACCAGTTTAGAACCAAACCTCTCTCTTAACACTCTTTTCTTCATTTTTTTTCCTTCAATTTTTTCAATCGTTATTTAAGTAACCTTAAAAATTAAAAAGTTGTTTCAGCCATGGACTAGCTTCAACCATCATTACTAAGAACAATAATAACGCATACATTATTAAAATCTCCAATACTGGACAGCGCAACTTTTGCAGCAGCATCAGAAGACGATCTTTCTACTCCAGCTTCTCTTTTTTTTTCTCACGGCTGCCAATTTTTGATACGATCCGTTTAAATGACACAACTCGCCATAAAGTTATACGAGTTTGGGTTTTCCATAAATGAGTTTGGGTCATAAACGGGTTGAACTCATTTATGACACAGAAAAAATGAGCTTAAACGGGTTTATGACTCGTTTAACCAATTTAACATAACCGGGTTAAACGAGTTAACCTGTTTACAACACGACCCGCTTACAAACCATAACTATAAAATTCTTTTATAAAATATTTAATTTATTATTCTTATTATATGTATATATATATATAATAAATATGTATAAAAAAAATTTCATTATCCATAAACATAACTATCATTTTTAATATTCATACATATATAAATAAATAAATATCATTTTTATGTTGAGAATTATAAATTTTTAATGAATTTTGTAATCTTAATTATTTTGTATTTGATTTACCTTTATTTAGAATATTATTGTGTTAGTACATATTATAAACTTATATGTATTGTTTTAGTTGAAGTTATTTTAGTATTAATTGTGTATTATAAATAGGTTAATCGTGTTAAATAGATTAAACATGTTAAATAAGTTAAACGTGTTAAACAGGTTAAATGGGTCTTATGGTGTTAAACGAGTTAACCCGTGATACGTGATTTGTTAACAATAAACGGGTCAGGTCGTGTAACTCGTTTAATAAACGAGTCGTGTCTGAGTTTGGGTTAAACGGGTTTGGTTCATAAACAGACCGACCTGTTTAACCCGTTTAAAATTCGAGTCATAAATCGGTCGACTCGTTTAGACCCTACCCGAATTGCCACCACTACTTTTTCTCGAACAAAAGTGTGTGATGAGTCAATGAAGACTTGCATTAAGATCCTCTTTAGTTTTGATGTTCGCAAAATACAGAAAAGTGCTTTACGGAAGTAATTCTTTATTACGCACCCAAAGTGTGTGGTTGCGCACACCGTGTTTACGAAAAAGAAAACAGAAGCTACTGGAACAAACTAGATAAGAGTTACGCACGCAAGCTACCTGTTAAGTACACAAGTGTGTGTTGACATGACAAGACAATATTTTGCAACGACTACTGACTTGCAATGATTTTGGAGTAACATACACATCACATACAAAGGCAATAGTCACTTTGAAGGGCAAGTTACGCATGCAAGTCATTTGACAGTGTAATGACGACGATGTGATTCAAGCTACAATGGTTAGTAGTATTCTTTACACAGTGATTAGATCAACTTGGAAGCCTATAAATACACCTCGAACACAAAAAAAAAATATAGAACCCACTTGCACACATAGCATTCAATAAGCATACTTTATCTTTTGTGGGTAGTTTAAGAGCATTCATTATTCATATATAATTGTTGATGCTCTTGTGAGATATTATGAGTTTTCTATTTGTATTCGAAACCATTATACTCTATTGAGAGTTTTTTGAAATCAAGGGGATTTCAAGAAAGGGTTTAGTACGGTTGTACCTTATAGAAAACAACTAGTTTGGGGAGAGTTGTCACTTAACTAGAAAGTGATCTTAGGAAAGTTCTCACTTACCTTGAAAGTGATCTTGGGAGAGGTTCTCACTATACCTAAGAAAAGTGATTGTGGTTATAAAGATTCTCATTATACATTGGAAAAGTGATTAGCCTTTGAGAGGCAAATAGTGAAAAAACTTAAGTGGGTATACTTAGGTAGTGGAAATAGGCAAAAGAGTTGTGAACCATTATGAATCTCGGTGTTCATTGTTCTTCTCTATGTATTTATCAAGACAAGATTTTGTAAATCAAAAAGAAATCGAGAGAAGCGCTCAAAACCAAAAAATTCCAACGAAGTGTGATACCACACTATTCACCCCCTTCTATTGTGGTTAATGTTCCACTCGCATACTCCTTACAGCACGACTGGGGATTAGCGATGGCGCAAGCTAGACAGTGGTGCAGGAGACAGTTTAATGACAACAATAGAGAGATAGTTGCTTGAAACTTGTCCCAGTCATCGAAAGTGAGACAGAGATAGAGAGAGAGCAAAGGGAGAGGAAAAAAAATGTAGACTAATGAAGAAAGTGAGGGAGAGGAGAGCATGACAAAGAAGAAGACAAGTGAAACTGGTGGGGGAGAAAAGCGAATAAGATACAAATTTGTTCCTTTTTTTAAAATTATTATTGTGACTATTGCATTGTAGATACTATAACACATGTTGTTCTATTTTTGATATTTAAATGCCAAAAAATAGCAAGGGGAATAATTAGAATAGCAGAGACGTGCCAATATTGTAGGAAGGAAAGTTGTGGTGCAAGTGTGTTCATCTAGCAAAGGGGAGTGATCTATTTTCCCAGGGGAGTCAGCACGAGATTGGTCCCGGACATCTATCATGGGAAGCATGAATTTTAAGGTTTAGCAAGGGTTGAAGTGTAACACTCCAACCCCAATTAACCATGCATAACATACATTTATTGGTACATGCATTGCATATGCATTTTTCTGATATAGAGTCTATTATTTATAATTGAAATATTACTTTATATTGTGTCAAATAATGTTAGAATAAAATAAAAGAGGCTAAGTTATAGATGCTAGGGACTAGAACAAGAATAAAAAATAAATGTGATAAAAAGGTGAAAACTAACTAATGTACATATTTATGCGTAGATAACTATCACCCAAAATATAACACATGGCAAAACTTTCTAGACAAAAGTTGTATACATGTTCAAATGTAGTGAACACTTGTTGCTTATCAGATGAATTTAAGATAAAAGTTGTCCACATGCTCAAACGTTAAGTAAACACTTGTTATTTATGAAATAAATTAAGATAAGATCAAAATTTTACTACCTTTTATATATATATTGATCCACTCTTTCAAACACCCTTTGTTGTTCAAAGCCACAACAACAAGACCAACCCTCTAGTCCCATTCGTCCAAAATAATTGCCACACTCAATTGACCATCAATCTCTTTAAAGAAGGGCTTAAACAAAGCAAAGGTAATTCTGAATCTATAATAATTCTTAAAAAGGCTCTATTTCATTTCTATTTTTAAATTCGTTAGAGACAGAATTTGAGAAAACTCAAAGAATAAAACTTATAGGTTTATGAAATTTGAGAAAACTCAAAGAATGAAACATATAAATTTATGTGTCTTATAGATTTCTATAAAAGGGTTTATTCTAATTTTGTGTCGTTTTGTATTTATGGTTGAAAGAGTATGAACTATCATATTTACAAAGTCATTAAGAATAGTTTGTTTGGAACCCAACTTTTGGAAACTTTAGAGATTTAGATTTTGAAATATTCTACCATGAAAGTTGTACATATTGATGTATTGTAGCTCCTTGTAAAAGGAAATATATTAATTCCATGTATTTAGGGAGTTATATTTGTTTATCTAAGACTGGTCATGCTTATAGTTTCACATAATCCAGTTGATTATAGGTTTAGATATAAAAATTTAATGTGATCTTTGTAATTTGAATTAGCCTGTGGAATTTTTTAGGTGAGTCTAGTTTCTAAATCAACAAACCATTTTTGATTTGGAGTTGAATTGGGTAGACCATAATAAAAAAAAAACTGAGTAAAGGTATGGCTGCCTTGTTATAGCTTTTGACCTGAATTTGAAAACTTATCAAATATTGTGTAAACTGAATTAGAAAACAAGATTTATGTGGTTGGGACTATATGTTTGTCTATTTGTTGATACAATTTACGGAGTTTGATTTGAAGCTAAATTGAATTGCTATAATATTATATGATGCTCAGTCTGCCCTGATATAAAAATCAGAAACATAACTACTGAATTTATAAATTCGCCATAAATTGTACCAATTGAATTAGAAATCCTACTTTATATATGCAAAAAGCTTAGAATGTCTAATTTTAGATACAATTTACAGAAAGTTAATTGAAAATCTGTAACTCCAAAATATTAAATGGAACACAAACTATTCAGTTCAGATTAAACTAAGAAGACCACAATAGGGACTATTTTATTATATTTTCAATAATAGAGACTGAATTTCCAATAACAGAACATGAGAAAGAGAACAGGTCCTTATAATTTAAAGATATAATTAATATATAGCTTAAGTAAATTCAAAGTTTACTTCATTCACTGGGATAAATGGACTAAATTGTATAAGAACTTATAACTAAGGGACTAGTTTATAATTTTATAGAAAAACATATTTGATATTCATATACGTAATTTTAATATTGTGTAAATCCAGATGACCTGAATACTCATAGATTGAGAACTAGAAGTCATTTCAAAGGCACAGGTGAGTAGAAACTAGAGGTGTTTCCATTTGTTTGCTATGTGTTTGAAGGTGTCAAACATGATAATTTTATCTTGATATGTGCATATGTGGCAATCTTGGATTATTTGTGCATTATGTGTAAATTGGAAAATACTTGACAGTGCTTATATGTGTCACGTATAAATGCCTTAACTTACTTGTGAACCTGATGTGATTATGATTGGATATATTGTCTAATACCATCGGATATGACTTATCGTTCAATATTAATAGTTTAATTGATTGGATTTATCGTTGTCGGACAGATGCTCATATGATTTGATTTATTGTTATCAGACATATGCTTATATGATATGATTTATTGTTATCATTATCGTGAGTATGCATATATTGATTGGAAATTAAATCGGTGACATGACACTTGCATTCTTGATTTAAAAGGCGGACTTGGCCAACATGCTTAAGTTTTCTTATAGTTGCATAATATGATTTGAGACTAAACGTCTCCACAGATATAATACATGATTCCAAATTTAAAGTCTCTTATAGTTCACAGATCGCCAATTGGCTTATAGTTTCGAGACTATCGTATCGTATTAGACAAGGATTGAGACTTATCATGTTCTAACCAAACTCCAAAATAAAATCAGAATTGCATTCACTTACATCGTTGCATATTGTATGATTAATTTATTTATTTGGATGCGTATGCTATGTGCCGTGGATTTATTGATAACAGTTTCACTCACTGAGTAACGACTCATATAAAGTATTATTATTTTTCTAGGTTTTTAGTATCATACATTTTTTAGAGTTGATCAAACGTGAGGCTAATCAACTTATCTACATGGAAAACAAGTCATCTGATTGGGTCCCACATTCTCTCTCCTCTGTATCATGTTATTATTGTACATATAATTTTGAGAAGATCATCTGAGTGTTACATGTACTTTTGTTTAGCTTGTTCATATGTTTTGAACAAAAATTTTGGTATGTATAACTAAATATGAGTGATCTATATGAATGCATGTTTTTGTAACTATTGATAGTTATATTTAAAGGAAGAGTGTGACAGGAAGTCTTCATCAATTTGATTCAAGGAGGGGTTATATGAGTGTTAGTTTTTATTCAAGGGGAGCAGTATAAAAGGACCATGTCATACAGACTTTGGAACCCTCTTTTTCACATTACATTACATTGTACACCCTTTGGTGTTATTATCTTGCCTTTAGTTTTAATCTTGCTCTAGCTTGATTTTATTTTCAGATAGTCATTATTGTACATTTCGTGAATTGTTTAGTAAAAAATGAAGAATCTATTTCAATAAATTTTGCCCCTTTATTTATTTGCAATTATTTGATTGAAGTGATATCGAGTCGCATTAGTTTGAGAAAACAAAAATTATCTGACACACTCTAAAGAGAGCATTATTTTCCTTTGTCGGAAAATTAGAAAAGAGAATCTAATTAATTTCCAGGTTGTTGTTAATATTATTTCTTCTAACGTAGAACTTGAGCCTATAAGGATCTAAGTCTCGGTTATTCCTATTTGTGCCACTGCTCTACCAGCAGAGTTGTACCTCTGTTAGGCACTAGCAAAGATTCAATATAAATTAAACCTCTTTAATTTAATTGAAACGAAAACTAATAGTGCAATTCGCCCCAGCTAACTATAAAACAAACTTGTCCCATTGTAGGAGGCCAGCCGTAGTGCCGCATGCTTTCTGAGTGTTGTCTAACTGAGTTGGAACTCGTCTTGGTCGGCGTTTTCGAAAAAAACAAAGAAAAACTAGAAAACGGACTTGTAAAATTTTCAGCATTGCAAACATATTCCTTCCTAAATACGCAGACCAGTACTGTATTATGTACAGTTTGAAAACTGTTCTTTTGTGTGAAAGAAGCAAACAATTTTACTGGGTTTGCTTTTATACGTCTTCAACTTTCCTGTAAAAGTCCCCCTTTCCAATTAGTTAATTTGTTCTAATCCAACCAAAATGAGCTTGCCCTAAAAGTTCATCAAATGCCAAGAACCACTAAAAGTTGTCAACTTCATTCTTGCCAACACAAAATTCGTCAATTCTTATATCAACTATTCCTGCAATCTTCTTATGCATTCTCCATCCTCTTTATATAATCCCTCACTTCCTTCCTTATCATCTCCTGCATCACCGCCAACAACTCCGGCATGAACGCCGTCGTTTTGTCGCCACTACTCAACACATTATCTTCATTATAACCACCTGAATCCTGCCTCGCCAGAGAATCACTCGGCCCACTCCTCCATAAAGAAAGCGTTAATTCCGTCGATACGTCGTCGTCTTTCTCCTGCTGCTCTGTTTCAACTTCGTTCTCCATCATATTCTGATGCTGCGATGGCGTTTCAGTTTGACTCTCCGAAACCTTCGCTTTCTTCAACTGCTCATAACCAAAGCCTTTTTCCGCTTGGTACTTCCTCTTCAATGTAGAATTCCAATGGTTCTTGACGGCGTTATCGGTTCGGCCGTTAAGAAGTCTAGCAATAGTGGCCCACTTATTCCCGTGTTTCAGATGAGCATTAACTATGATCCCATCCTCCTCCGCCGTGAAATCCCGATGCTCGACCTCCGGAGACAACTGGTTGCACCACCGTAACCGGCAAGATTTCCCGGATCGACCCGGAACCGATCTTGATATCAACGTCCAGTTTCTAGCTCCATGTTCTTGCACTAAAATTCGCAACAACTCATCTTCTTCGGGGCTCCAAGGACCCTTGACCCGATCAACAGAACTGTTACAAATCATAATTAGTTCAAAATTTTGAATCTCAGAGTGAATCAGGCTAATCGAAAGAGAGAGGAACGGGGAGGCGCGTGGGAGAGAGGTAGAGGGGGAATATATATAAAAGACGGGTTAGGTTAACCAAAAAAACCGGTTAACTGAAGCAGGTAAGAAACGCGTGGAGTTACCGGTTGTTGGGGGCAGTCTATAGAAGTGTAACCGCCACGTAGGCGGTTGGATTGCTACGAATCTATAACTAAAATATCGTCAAAGTTGGATAGTATTATCTTTTAAACAAATGAGATCTTTTTCTCGCGTTAGTTTCTGACCGAACCGAACCGACGGTTGCTGTTATGGTCGGTTTGCTGTTATGGAAGTTTAACTAATATGGAAATTGGAAAACGAGTTGATTCGGTGAATATCTCGCGATATATTGTGAAGATATTATGGCCGTTATGTGAGATTTAATTATTTACATGTGACAGGATCATAGTTATCCTTTACATTGGTGAGGATCTTTGACTGCATAAAATTTTTCTTTTGACAAGAAAAAAGAAAACAAGTTTTCTATAAAAAAGTTTTTAAAAAACATAATTATTTTGAAAAATTGAAAACAATTTTTTTATAAAAAATAAGAGAGAAGAGAATATGCATGTTTTAGATAGAGTTAAACGCAAAATCTTATTTTGTGTACAGTTTTTTTTGAATAATTTTTTTATTTTTTCTTTCTAATTTTCTAAAAATAATAAAAAATTCTCCAAACTATCTTTTACTTTTACGATAATTTCTTTTTGATCAATTGCAATAAAATTTTTGAAATGCGCACTTCAGATTCTTTTCTTTTATTTTGTTAAATTTGAAAAACAAATAAAAATCTTAAAAATATGAAACTTATGTAATTATATGTTAGTTAAATTTAGTTACAATATTAACGAAACAAAATTTTGTGCTTATTATTTTTTTTTATAATCCATCATCAAATTTTCTTCTTAATAATTATTTAACTTCTAATGAATGCCTCCAGGCAAAATTGAAAAAAAAAAGAAAGAAAAGTCATGGAAGGAGCATGAACTCCGGTCCCCTGGAATAATGGGCGGAGTAAGTTGATAAGTTTTGACTGGAGATAGGCCAGGCTGGAGAGCATTTACGTGAAGGATGGTGATACGTGTGGGGTCGGTGAAGGGCGGAGTTAATTTGACCAGCAGCAAGAGATGACGTGGAGAAAACGACAAGAGATTGTCGCCAAATTGGGTTTGTTTGTGTGTGACGTGGGAGTGATTTGATTACTGACAAACTGGCAGTTGTCCAGCCTGTAAACCTCCCCACATTAACGGCCTTCACGCCTACCGACACGATCCGGTCACCGACCTCTTTTTGTTAAACTGATGCTTTGTTGAGCTTATCCATACCTAGGGTGGAAATAAACTAAGCTGCTCACGAGTTATTCGAAGATTAGTCCGATAAAAATTTGTTTATAAATTGTTTAATAATAAATGAATCGAATTTGAATAAAATTTTAAACTCATTTTAATAAACGAATTGAATTTAAATACTAAAAAATTCGGCTCAAAATCTTGCGAACAAACTTATTTGTAAACTCATGATCAGACTCGTGAATAAGCTCGTTTGTAGTCTTGTCTATATATATATATATATATATATATATATATATGAGTGTGTGTGTGAAACTAAATTATAAAAAATATGTTTATATTTGGAATAATATTTAATATTTGGGTTACATCAACAAAAGTTTAAATTTAAACTAATTGACCGTGTCTATAAAAGTACAAGTATACTTGTATAAGATGATCTAATATTAGATTGAACTTGTAAAACAAATTAAAATTTCTAATAATTTTTTTGTTTAATTACATGCTCAACATGATTTATTGAACGTTATATTTGATTATATTCTTTTTAGAGTTGTTTCTAAAGTTGAACTAGCAAATTTCGTCTATGAATTTATTTGAGTTTTTTTTAACTGAGCTCGAAAAGCTAGCAAACAAGCTCATGAGCTTGTGAGTCTTGTAACGAGCCGAGTTTAAATAAGATTTTAAGCTCAAGAGAGAGAGCTCGAGTTCAAAAGATTTTAGACGAATCGAGTTTGAACACTCTACCAAGTCAATTGCACCAATAAGATGGTGTGAGTTTGATTTTTAATGAAAATAAATAAAATAATTTATCAAAAACAAATTGGAATGTTGTTCGGCAGATCGAGATGTATTTCACGTGTTGCATAAGTAAGAATTATGAAATGAGATGTTTATTAATTAAAAAAAATTACTATGATGCTTCCATGAAGCTACTGGTTGCATAACATGATAGACAAACATTATTCATTGCTAATGTTTTGTACATCCCTAGGGAGACTAATCTTTGTGTAGATTAGATTGCAAAAAATGAACACTAACAAGTTTTTCGTAGACATGATTTCTTTTATATTCTTCGACCTCTACGGTTTTTATTATATTTTGATAAGTTAAATTTTGTAACTATAGTATTCTTTTTTTATAAGAGACGATTATAAATAATATTTAATAAGGTATTATTCTCTTCCATTAAAAAAAAGACAAACATGAATAATCAAGATATAAATTATTGATATACAAATTGGTATTATAAATGTACATGAATAGAAATGACACATGACTCACTGCAAATGTATTTTTTTTTATAAGTTGCAAATGTATTACTCTCTTCTATTCTATAATAATTGGCATACTCTTTATTTTAGGTGACTCAAAATATTGGTATATTTTCTTTTTCTATTATATTTATTATTAACATAGTTGTAATATTATCTTTATTTATTTTTTTTTAATTAATTTATTAATTATCAACACATTTATTCAAATGATAAAAATAAAAAAAATATTTAAATTAAATAAATTTAACTATTAAAATTATTTTTTAATTCTCATAAAAAATGGTAGTGTCTATTATTATAAAGATGAAGAGAGTATTATCTTCATTATTCTGAATTCAAATATATTGTGAATGTGTTTGTCAGAAAGACATCCAGTAGTACGAGGCTCATGTACTTAATCTTGGCGCATGAACACTAAACTCAAATATATTCTTGTCTGGTAATGAATATAATATTTTCTTTATACGATAAACAATTAGTATTTAAGAGCGTCATTTTGTAGATTGCAACCTTGTTTAACATTAAGTGAATATGGTGATCACTTAATTAATTGATATTTTGACCAATGAAAAATAATATTATTAATCAATAAACAACTGAGTGATTTCGTTTTAAGATACTCGTTTTGATATTTCAACAATCCATGTACATGTTAATCCAATTTAATTACTTTTTTACGTTTTATTTGCTTTCGTCGAGAATCAAATTCTCAATCATTAAAGCATTGAAATTAATTTTAGTACCAATGAATCATAAACCTATTGATTCAATTGGCAAACAATTTTGGTATAATCAGTTAACGACAGTTGAGTGTTAAATAGTTAATGTGGTGCGAAATGATTGAGGGTGTTTCTTACTTGATTTAATATATAATTATGTGAATAAAAACGGGAGCTTTGGCTTTCCTAGGCACATGTTGCCATCTTGGATTCTTGATTGCTACATCCTAAAGTCACAACATATACTGCTTAAATCTCCAGTCATCAGTCAGTAAAAAAGCTCTTCACATATACTCATCTGCATATAAATCTTAGAAAAGTTCGGTGTTCCCTTTTAATATGCGATTATTTTTATTAACACATTTAGTTTGCTCCAACCTTTTATTTTAGAATAATCTTGTCCCTTACAAATCCAAATTTCAACATGGTTTTTAAACTTTGTGTTATAATAACCTTCCCTTATTAGACTCTAATCAATCGTACTGATATTATTTTAGAGGAATTTAGGTTAAGTTTAGTTAAGAAAATATTACTCTGTTTCCTATTTTCTATTTTCTGTTTTATTTTTGTTTTCTAAAATAACATAGAAAATAATGAAAAATTTTAGTGTTGCATGAACAAATTTTTTATTTTTTAATTTTCTAGAAAAAAAGTAAAAATGTTTTCATAAATAAATAGGCCCATAATCTCTCTATGCAAATGAAAAAAATAACAGTAATATGCATGTAAATCAAATCTTGAAGCTTCGTTCCCCATCTATCACTTTAGTTTAGTTATTTTCTAATCTCTATTCAAATTAAACTAGTGGACACTCTGTGTTGTATTATTTTATTATACTTTTAATAATAAAATACGTTGTATTTAGATGAAAAGAAGACAAAGGGAAAAGAAATACAGTTGTAGATAAATTTTAAGCCCAAGACATGAATTACCTCCCGAAAGTATAGGCTTTTTTAAATAATCTCCCTCAATTTTTCAAGTGTTGAGAATACTTCTAATATTAGTTAAAACCCATTAACTAAGTCCTCCGTTACTGGCATAACTCAATCTACTTAATTCACATAAAAGTGCATAATTTTTACACGCAGACACATCTTCGATTTTAGATCTTAGTTTAGATGGTTTAAACAATATTAGTGAATATTTCGAATACTTAAAAAATTAAAGATGATAATCTAGAAATGCCTACAAATTCAGGGGTAAGTTATGAATTAGGCCTAAATTTCATGAATACAAATTTGCAAACTGAACATGGAATGTCGCGTAAAGAAAATAGAAGCGAGTATTAAAGGCTTGTACTAACGTCAATTTATATGATGATGGAGGATGAGTTCGTTTCTAAATCATATGCTTTGTGGTTATTTGAGAGGCTGTGTTTATGTATATTGAATAATACTCCAGCTAAAAAAAACAGAATACATTAATAACCACAAACACAAGAGTCATAATAATACCTATAAATTTTGGACCGGTGGCAACAATGGTGTATGGAGAGTGTCGGTCAAATTTTGACCGTTGCTCACCACCTCTCCGCCTCCTTTTTTTTTTCTAATTTTAATACTTTTTTTTATTTTACTATAAATACTCATTTCTACCTTCAAAATTTTCCCACACAATTCATCTTCTTCTTTTTCTCTCTTAAAATTCTCTCATTCTGTTTCAAAATTCTCTTTCAAAATTCTCTCATTCTCAACAATATTTATTTTTATTATTAACAGCAATTTTATTATTATTTTTTATATTTCTATAGCTTTTCCTTATATTGTTGTTATTATTTTTATCACTATTGTTGTTTTTTTCTATTGTCATTTTTTTGAAATTGATTGTTCCCCATTTTTTTATTAGAACCCGGGAAAAACAATGCTGCCCTTTGGAGGATTTGTAGATTGCAAGCGTGTCAAGAAATTACAGTGTTCTTATACTAAATTGAATGAAAACTTGCGCTCAAGTATCTTGATTTCTTATCACACAATTGGGAATGATCAAAGGG
Source organism: Flueggea neowawraea (assembly GCA_948243855.1). Classification (NCBI taxonomy): domain Eukaryota; kingdom Viridiplantae; phylum Streptophyta; class Magnoliopsida; order Malpighiales; family Phyllanthaceae; genus Flueggea; species Flueggea neowawraea. The sequence goes on along the minus strand of CAODLS011478586.1, from coordinate 9,732 downwards.
ACATAAATCATTCACTATATGTCTCTTGCGGTTTTAGCAACAATATCAAGAATACAATGATGAAATGAGATTTTTATTGAAAATAAAGACTGAGTACAAAAACTTGAGAGAAAAATATAGTAGAGAACAAAAAAGAGCTAAATTTGAAGAACAAAATAGAGAAAAAGATAAATTAACTCATGGGGGTGTTGTTGTTTAGTTGTATTAGATAGGTCTTTTTGTTATCAATCTTGTGCCTATTTATACTATTTTTTATTGCTTGGCCACCAAGATTTATGTTTGAATTCCATCCATTCCTCCTGTAGATTGTTTTTACCTTCCTTTTTGGTTCCAAACTTGTAGTGATTCCATTTGGTTCCCAAGGCAATTATTACATATTTGTCATTTCTCAAGGGCCATTTCCTTGTTTGAACTTGCAATGATTTGGTTAGTCCCAAAGTACTTCCTTTTATTGCAATTGTTTCTTAGAGGACAAGCTCTCTAATTTTGCTGTAACTTCCAAACCTGCTGTAATTTATTTCTTTTTTATCCTAATTTTATCACCTCTACAATTTACTCAAAATATGGTGTAAACAGAAACATATTGTCATTCTTTTAAAACAAAATTACTTTTGTAATTTTTTGTATTTGAACAACAAAAAGGGCAAGTGATTTTGGTGAAAATAAAAGATTTAATAATATTGAGATGGACATATATTACTAAACGGAAGAAAGTGGAACTCAAACGAATCCCACACCATCACAAGTGCAGCAAACACAACAGATAAGTGTGAAAATTTCAAGTTCTAACATTTTTAAGATTCATTTCAAAAAAACATCAAAAGGAGATGACAAGTTTGATGTGACTTGCAACTATTGTAATCAAATTTACAAATTTAAACATGAAAGTGGCTATGGAATTTTAATCCAACATTTGCAAGCGAAACACCCTCTTAAGGTTTGATTGGGAGAGATCAAACTCAAATGACTAGGTTTGCTACTCCTTCAAACTCTATTCACTTATTTCATTTTAATGAAGTAGAATGTATATCCGAATTAGCTAGAATGGTTATTATTGATCATTTATCTTTTAGTTTTAGTGAAAGGTTAGGTTTTACTCGATTTTGTAAAAAAAAAATTGAATCCTAGTTTTAAAAAGGTTTCTAGAAATACTTTGAAAAGAAATTTATTGAAATTATATATAAAAAAACAAAACTTAAATTAATAAAATATTTTTAAAATAATGACATTAATGTTTCTATATGTAGTGATATTTGGAGTAATCATTGGCAAAGTCACTCTTACATGGGTATTACTTGCCATTGGATTGATGAAAAATATATTTTACAAAAAAGAGTTATTGCATATCGATGTGTTGATGATGGTCATAACACCAAAAATCTTGGAATATTGATTACTTTTGATAATGCATCAGCTAATACTGATTCTATTACTTAATTAAAAAGAATTTGTTAATCGAATTTTGGTGGAAAGTTTTTTCATAGTAGATGTGTATGTCATGCTTTAAATTTATGTGTTCAAGATGGTTTGTCATCACTTAATTTTTATATAAATCCAATAAGGAGCGTTATTTATTATATTTAGGTACACCTTAGAACTACGAAAGAATGTGCAAAGTATTGTGTTGCACATGGTATAACTCCAAACGTTTTTCAAAAGATGTTCCCACACGTTGAAGTTCGACTTTTAAATTACTTGATCAATCTTATGATTATAGAATTTTATTGTGTTCTTTTGCGTCAACATATATTCAACAATATAATATTTTGCCAACCATGTGGAATGTATGTAATGCAATTATACATATTTTACGAGTTTTTAATGATGCTACTCATATATTTAGTATTATTTATTAACGAACTTCACATCAATTTTTAATTGAAGCAATGAATGTTGTCGGTACTTTAATGGATGGGCTCAAGATTGAATCTATTCATGATGTCATTTTGGATATGAAAACAAAATGGCTAAATTATTATAAATTTATTCCAGATATTTTTCTTGTTACTGTAGCATTTTATCCTAAATGTAAATTTGAAGGTTTAATTGATTATTTGACTCACTACTATGAGTTGTTAAGATTACAAAACGATGATAATGTTGATGTAATGGTAATAATTTCTAAGGTTAGACATTTGTGTAATGAATTATATGAAACATATGTTGTTACTCCCATTAGTGACGAAATAACTTTGTTTACAACTTCGGCTTCCTCTTCTCAACCAATGAACTGGGGTAACAAATTTTTATTAGGGAGGATGAAGAAACCTAGAGGAACGAGCTCTCATTCGGAGCTCGAAGCATATCTAACAAAAGTTTTTCAATTTGGTGATGATGCAGGTTCAACTTTTTCAATTTTGGAGTGGTGGAAAAGATATAGGTCAATACTTTCTACTTTAGCGATTGTTGCAAAACAACTTCTTGCAGTTCCAGCCTCAGCTAGCAGTTGAACAAACACTTAGTAGTAGAGACAATATTTTAGATGAAAGACGATCAAGATTGGGTCTCGAACCATTGGAATCTCCAGTTTGCCTCGATGGTTAGGAAAGAGCCGACCTATGAACTCAAGATGAGCTTGTACATTCATCATCATTTGACGAGTGGCTTAATGATGATTCAACAACATCATCTACTAACTCCAATGATGACAATTAGGTAAGTGAGGTGTAAAGGTAAGAGAACTATATGGGTTTTGATTCCTCTAAACCCCCAAGAAGATACATAGGCAACTTAATTTAATTAAGTCCAAGCCTTTTTTTAAATTTTTTTCCTTTTATTACCATTTTTTAAATTTAATTACTTGTATTATTTACTTCAAGCATATTTCAATTAAATTATTACGTATATTTCTTAAATTTTCATTTGTTATTTTTTATTTAAAATAAGTAGGCAATTTCTATATTTACATTTATATTATTAATGTTTTTTTATTAATTTATATTTTAAAAAATGTTTGAACTGTTGAACCGAAACTGGAATCGAAAATACTTAGAACCGGCCCTAGGCGGTTCAATTTTGATTCAACTCCATCCTTGAACCAAAACTGTCGGTCCATGAAACGGAACAGACATTTATAAATCATGGCCATGTCTAGTTCCTTTCCTATGTGGCTATTCAGGACCTGTTCATTACCTATTCTTCATGTTATCATGAACCTAGACCTGTTCATTACACATTCCTCATATTATCATTTAATTGTCAAATATAATTATATATCAAGTTAAGGAATTACTACTTCATTTCAAATTCAATACATAGTTATAAAATACATTGTAATAATAACCATAAGTATTTCATAAGATATTTATAACATTAAAATATTTTAAATTTATTAGCCTTTCCATTGTCATGGAGCTTACTGCAATGATACATTACTGTAGTGCCATGAACAAGCTGCATTCACTAGGTGAATAAGGACTCCACGCACAACAACGACAATGGTCAAATCCTCGCAATCTGGAAAGCAACAAAAAAAGTGAAATAAACTTAATGAGGGTTGACAAAAGGGAGGATTCAAAGACTAAAACTTACATCAAAACATTTTATACAATGAGATGGAAATAAGTATAACTAGTATAATACACTGTAGAGTAGATAATTCAAAACTATGTAAGTAGTAAAAATTGTCAAACCTTTTCATAAAAAATTTTCCATAGAGTTAGTGGAAATATAAGTCGATACAAAATCTTAACTTTGTGTAAACCATTTACCAAAATATTTCCAATCAAGCGAATAGATAGATCATTAAAAGAAACACAGAAAAATCGATAGAAAATAAATTCGACAATGCGAAGAAAAGTAAAACAGACAAATATTTCTATAGTTATATCGAATCATTTCGAGCTGTGCAAATGTGCAAGGAAAATTAAAGAAGCTTCTGAGTGTCCTCCTAAATCATCTTGTTTGAACTCATTCAACTACACACATTCAAAAGCTTTACAAATTTATTTAATAATAACATAAAACTTCAACCAAATCTAATTGTCCACTTATATCTTACGTCTCATACTCAGTTCACTGGTCTGCTATGTGCTCCACTTACACTTCATTAGGGCACATAGAATGTTCTGATAGTCAGGATTGACGTTGCCACTCAGTTCATGTACGAGTGGCTAATCCATACAAGCTATCACCAGTTCTGATAGTTAGCGACCAACTATCAGAACCATACATGTTATTACCAACCTAGATAGCGACCAACTTATTAATCCAATATTGGAGAGAAGCCAAAGCATTGCAAATAATCTCACTAAATCACAATCCAATAATGCAAACCTCGTAAGTTAAATCATAAACATGATATTCAAAAGCCAAAGCACTTATCCATTGGACACATATTTTGGATCCCCGTGCTCCAAAATTAAGTTGAGCGGAAAGTTTTTGTTGGGTGTTTAACTGTTAGATGCAAAGTTAGCGTAGAACATTGTAGTCTCTCCTGATGCAATTCTGTAAGGTTTTTTCAGAAGCCATTGGTTATGTGAAATTAATACAAAACTAACAAAATTCCAGAACAAATGAAAACTATAAAAACAACAGAAGAGTATGAGACATTTAATATGGTAATCGTGTTGTGTTGTTTCAAAGCGTTTACTAATTGGATCGTGTTTGTGTTAGGGTTAATTGTGTCAATTGACCCGTCTGACAAGACATGAACCCGACCTGCCTAACAAGACATGAAAACGACCAACTAATCCAAATTTACACTCCAAACAACAATTTCCTATAAGTTAAGATCAAGGATAAAGTTACAGATTTAATTTCTAGTTCACGAACCAAGAATATTGCTAGTTTGTCCTCAGACATCCCTTGACTATAAATATGGAGTTGATTATGATTTTTTTTTTGGAAAGGATTGTTGTAGAGGATCTTAGACTAATATAGTTAGGATGATTGTGCCGTTCCTTTTTTTGGTTATTGATAGATTAGTGCTTGGATCTCTATAAACATTGCCAAATGTAATTCCAATTATCCTTTTAATTTGTTCTTTCTTTAATTATTTGTTTGTTTTTTAATTGCTCAATAACAAAGTAAATTACGGTTTGTTTATTTGTATTTTCATGAGTTTGGGTGGATGATGGGATGATAAGTGGTTTGCCTTGAATTGAGATAGGTGGTTTGTTTATGTTAAGAGTTTTTAATTGGGTTGGCTTCTGTTTTCATGTTAGATTTTGGGTTTTTACGGCTGGGTTTAATTTGCTACGTAACTTTTTTTTTTAGTATATGGGAACCTCACTAGAGACATTTTCTAAATTACCCAAATCCCTCTCCACCCATGGTGAGCATTGAATCGGGAGCTCAAGGTCCAAGATAGACTTAGTTACCACTAGATCAAATCACTTTGCTCGGCTTATGTAGCATTTAATATAGCAAGTTTTAATAAAATATGACTTGGCATCGATGTGGCACTCATTTTCGTAAGTTAACTGTGCCACATCAGCCTGATATTTGCCAGCAACGATGAAAGGACTAACTATTGTAGCGTTTGGACTTCAGAGGACTAACATTTTGTCTGCTAATGCGAAGAGGACTAAATTCTGTAAAATGAAAAGACAAAGTACTAAATTGCCTTTTCCCCTTCTTTACTTCTCCAAAAATCCCTTTGAAATTCTTAAATTGAATCAAATATGCGCAAAAATCACTGTCTCTTCGTCCCAACCAGAAGTGAACTACTCTTGATCGAAAACGAAGACCCAAAAGGGAAATTAAAAGAAAAAAGGGACCCAAAAGCAACAAATTGAGAAGCTACTGTCGACGGCCATGTCCAAGGACGGTGACTTACAGGTAGTACCGGCGACTGATGAGCCGAAACAACCGGCGCTCCCACCTCGTCCACTGGCTGCGCCTCGCGAATCGGCGGCTCTTGTAGAGTACACGGGTCCAGCGTTCAAGGAAGAAGAGGAAGATTTGGAGATAAAGCTTCGTCGAATTATTGAGAATGTTCCTGTTCGCGTTAGTAATACTTCTGGTAGTTCTGCGGGTTCCGGCTCTGGTGACTTTCATCAGGTGTGTTCCTTAGTTTTCTTAAATTCTGTTTTTAATTTCTGTATGTCGTTTATGGGCTCTGCTATATTTGTGTCTTCATTGCGGTTCAACTTGCAAACTCTCGGTGCATTTAGCCGAAGTTCGTTGTTTCCTATCTTGATAATTAGAAGCTTTAAGAGTTTAATTGAATGTTGATTGTTAGAAGCTTTAAGAGTTCGTTGTTTCGTATCTTGATAATTAGAAGCTTTAAGAATTTGGGTCTTTTAACTTAGATTTGATTGTTGGAATGTTAGTAATTCAGGGTTCCTGATGGACTATAGGGTTGAAATGTTTCATTTGAATCGTTGCTTTAAGCTTGATTTCGGCGGGTTTGCTTGCTGTTGTGGCACATTTTCAGATAAATTACCTTCAAAGAGGCATTGCTTCTGAGAAATATTTGGAAGGATTATTTTTGGTTCTTTTCGTTGTTCAAATTACAATTCGATGATAATAATACAAAAGTTCTTTTGCATCTTAATTTTTCTTTGCTGTTTAGGAGGGATTTCTTTTTTTTTCTAAGCTTAAATTGTATTGTCAAAGCATCTCTTTTTTTTTTGTCTACATGATAAATGTACGTTAATTTTATTAAAGATGTTTAGATTGCTGTTGACTTTAGTTGATAGGGCCGATATTAGGTAGCTGCATTGACTGCTTTAGGTTTTATTATGCCATTTGGTACTTCTTGATGACCGTAGTTCATGACATTGCTTTCTGCATTTATAAGTTTTGTTGATTTGGTGTTGGTAAATCTGGAGCAATTGAGATGTGTTTTGTTACTCTTGACTGGCTATAGTGAATGGCATAAATGATCAGTAACCAAACAGGGATTAATATGTTGATCTCCACCAATTAAAAGAGCTAGGCAGGATGGTACTTGACGATTCTAAGTTGGGCTGTTTAGTTTGTGTAAGTTTATGGAAGATATTTCCATTTTGTTTCTAGGGAAGAATTTAAGGTTCTAATTGACTAGCTAGTAGACAATATTTAGTGAAGCAAATAACAAGCAGAACATTAGGAATTGCAAGGATTTTGTCTTATGTCAAAGCCCATGTCATGTTTGGAAGGAACTTTTGTATTAAAGCAACTGAAAATTATCTGAGCAGGCCTGGACTTCCAGGAGACTTACTAATTTGTATTTAGCAATCATTTGATAATCTGGCTAGTAGTCGCATATCCGAAATTCTCACTTCACTTCTGTCATGAAATCCTGAAACTGAAATGAATTGTAGCTCTCTAAGACATGGTCTCTAACTGAAAAGTGTGGTCTATGTACTTCTAGCAATCACAAGGGCATAACTTCTAAGGAGGAACTTGGTCTTTGAGTTGGCATGCATGTGGCTACAAATAATATAACACTTAATCATATGCTGAAACGAAGTTTTGCTACAAAGATGGTCCTGAATTATAACTCTTTCAAGCTAAACCTTGTTCCCAAGTCTAGTTTTGAAATCTTAGCCGAGATCTAGAAAGAACTTAGTTATATGTAGCTTTCAAAGTTGCATCCTACATTCAAACTCTTCCAGGCACATCTTACGTGGCTGTATTCGATTCATTCATAAGTTCTTTGACAGCATAAAAAGTGAGTATTCAGTAGCCAATTCAGTGCTAGCATGTGAACATACAAGAAAAGCAGAACGAGAGAAGAAGGAATGAGATAGGCATGTGTTTAGAATTATGTATTCATTTATGTCTCTAGTTATCTTGTTCAAAATTCCAAAAGTTAACCATTTGGTCGCCCTGTTCACAGGAATAGATGATGTCTTTTGTTTGGAATTGTTGAATTTATTTACTGTTCTATTTTTTTTTTTCATGTGAATTCCAGAATCTATTTTCTTGTATTCGATGACTTCAATCTTGGAATTTGATTAACTTGGAAAAGATTCTATTGAGAATGATATAATTTGCAATTCCTCCACAGAATTAATTCCACAAAATTTCCTCACCTCCAGTTTAACCACTTAAGTCATTTTGACATAGAAGGAATACTTATAGTGCAGTTAGTTGCCTTGTGGTTTTCTCTGAAGCATTGAAACAATGACTTAGTTGCACTCTTTTTTTTCATCTCCTTTTTTTTTGTCCCTTGCAAATATGATTATGTCTATCTTGTGAAAAATGGTTGCTTATTTTGTGAAGCTGGAAATGCAGAGAGATTTGAATATTTCTTAGTTCATATGTTACTAGGTCTGCTTGTTTTAACCTTGTCAACTTGGTACTTAACAGTATCGGCAAATGAGGAGAAAAGAACAAGACCGGCTTGCAAGAATGGACGTGGACTACCAGAAAAGGAAAGAATTGGCCGAATTCAACATGAGAAGGGAGGAAAGGCTGAAAGCTGCAGAAGAAAGGACAGCGAAAAAGCGCTTGAAACGCCAAAAGAAAAAACAAAAGAAGCAGCAGAAAAAGATGCAATCAAGTGCCAGCGGAGAAGGACATGAGAAGGAAGAATCTTCCGACGACGAAGGTGACTCTAATAATGATGAGGAAGCAGCAAAATGAACAAGATCTTTCATTAACACTGTCAAATCCATGGATGTCGTTTAAGCTTGTCATTGGAGTTTGGAATTCACATCTAATTCTTGATTTAGGCAAATCAAATTCCCTTGTAACTCGCTCACACTGAAGCAGTATCTGTTATATAGAAGAGAAATTTTGATTGAACAAATTTTGCATCATCTATGTTAGCCTGGGTTTCGACATGTTTCCTCTTATATTGATTAAAGCGACGGATTTATTGCCTGTTTGACTTGTTGCGAAAAGCTCGAATTGCACGTTTCTTCGGATGTTAATCTTACATCTCTGGTGGTGAAGGTAAAGTCTGAATCAGTGACAGATGCTAAGATTCTTTAGATTTTGGTCTGTATTGCTCTGTTTTAATTTTTTGAAGATGCATAAAATACTAACAGATTTGAAGTCACAAAGATTGGTATTGGCAAGTATTGCGGCAGTTAAGAAGTCGTCGGCGACTTTCCGGTGAGAGTCAGATTGCAGATGGTGGAGCTAAAAAGCTATTCATGCTAGTTCCTTCATCCTTGAAAATTGCTATCATTGAAGATTAACACACACACCAAAAAAAAAGGTAATTAACTTTCATTAAAATAATTGCATCCTCGTATTTTAAAAAACTACTAGTTATTTGTTGTCGTCAAAAATAGCTTGGACGGAGTTACTAAAAAGTATGAAAAGACATTTTTGCCCTTTTTTAATATTAATACCAAAACCAAAAGTTTTACTGAACCAGGAGAGTGACCACCGGCTAGACTTGTTGCCGGTTCCGGAACCGGTGGTACGGTTTGTCAAATATAAAAACCGGAACCGAACCGTGATTTTCAAGGTTTGATCCGATTTCGGTTCTGTTCGGTTCGGTTTCAGTTTCAATTTTGACCGGTTTTAATCGGTTTTGACAGATTTAACTGCCGGTTCGGTTTCGGTTCGATTCCGGTTCGGTTTCCTGTTTTCTTTTTTTTTTCAAATTTTTGTTTTTAATCCGTTATTTTATCCCATCAATTGATTTGTAAATTTTGTTATATTCAATAATTAACTATAATACCAATAATACATTTTATTCTAAATTTTTTTTTAATAATTTTTAAACAAATTAACTATTCTATTAGTAATTAATAATAATAATTTATAGAAAAATGAATTTTTGAGAGAGTGTAGAAGAGATTGAGAGATAAAAAATGGTGTAAAATTGGTAAGAATGGGGTGGGG
>CAODLS011478571.1:0-16697 GCA_948243855.1 Flueggea neowawraea | reverse complement strand
ATTCAAAGGATGGAACAGATTACTGTGCTGCCAAACATTGTCGCATGGAGTTACTCATGCAGCAATGGTAGGTTGATTTATCAAAATGACTTGGTATGGCAGATAATTAATTTTTTATTGACTTTTCTGTTTTTCATATTGCTTGCTTCAGCGTAAGTACCACTGAATCAGTCATCAAACACTGGAAAGGGACCCATGAGTCTGTCAATGGAATGGGCAGAAAACATGTCTCTGCATTAGTCTCACTCACAAGGTAATAAATTATATCTACTTTACCTTAATGCTCAATTTTCCCCCCTCCTTTGGTAATGTCAGTTGGTTTTGACATCTGTTTCAACTATAGCATGTAGTATTTTTGGCTTTGCTGGAAAGAGCATAATTAAAGCGCTAAGATATCTCATCTCAATTTGTCCTACTAACAACTCTAATGCTTTGGTACAGAAATGCATCTGATAGTATGGAGCAACATGATGCTGAGATTGCTTCTTTACGGGTTGCAGCTGAGCAAGATGTGGCGAGGAATAGTGAAGACATCCATAGACACATCAGCAGTGAGTCCTGTCACGTTTTATGTTCAGAAATTTTTTGAAGATTAGCAAACTTGTATTAATGACCTTATTCACCATAAATATATTTATTTTGTTGCTCTGCTGGCTAGTTTTATATTTTGATTATCTTAATTTTGATAGTCCATGTTAATTTATGATCTAGGATTACTTGACCCATTTCAAACATTCTAGGAAGTGACATTGTGAATGGAAATCATCCTTTCAGGCTTTTCAGAGCAGGAGCAACAATCAGTAGCTGGGGTTTTGGACACTGTCAAAGCTCATTCGCAATCTATTGAGATTTTTAGGGAGAATCACTCTGGCCAAGCATCAGCTATTGACAACGAAGCGAAAGAAACATTCCAGCAGCATTATGTGGTAGGCCACAAAACAATAACTTGAATAACATATATTTCAATAACTTTGCTTCATTACACGTTCTTGAATCATTTTTAAAAATTTAAATAGCATTCCTATGTTTTTGATAATAAGTTTTAAAATCAAACTCCAGCCTGAGTTCTTTACAGGTTCTGTTTGGCCGCATTGGTAAATTTATGTTATCTTATTGATACATTTTGATGTGCAGGATTATGAGCCGACGGGTGCAACACCAGTGAGATGGGAACCAGATGTTCCAAGCAAGGGGAAAATCGAGTCACTACGAGCAATGCCGATGGAGGCTCTGCTCGAAGAATTCCGAGAGAACAATTCATACGAATCATTTGACGCGAAGGAACTGAAGCCATCATTAATATCACGATCACCACTTGCTCAACTCAACTAGCAATTTTACAAGGCTGTTTATGTGGTGCTTCATTCACAAGCCCGATGGATGAGAAATCTGTATCTGTATCATCAGTGTATACAGCAATTATTGGTGTCGAAAATTGTAAGGATTTGAAGAAGGTGGGTGGAGAAGGAAGGGTGCATTGGCTATTTCCCGGTGTCTGGCATAATTAAATCCTGTCTTGGGATTTAGAGTATGTAGCTTACTCTGATAGTAAATTTTATTTGGAACATTGTTTCAGTTCGATCTTGAACAGTTATCTGTGTAATGTATAATCATTATCATTCACTGGCAGCAGATACCAAAGTTTTATTGGCATGATTATTGAATTTGTCTTTCAATTGCATCATCGAATAATCAGAATCATTGTTCTCATTAGTTTTAGCACTATCGATCTGAGTTTCTTAGTTCTATTAAGGACTAAAAACGTCGACTAAAATCATGTCTTGCTTATATGCTTTCAGGAGTTCAGGTTTTTATGCTAGCACTTCGACACTCTGGTTACAATGTCTCCATTTTTGGCCTAGTAGTTGAAGACTCATTGAGTATCTATTATGCATAAAATCATAAATGCCAAAATTGTTTCTGGTAAAGATATGCCGCTTCGGAAACTAATGACTGTTAGAAATTTGAGTTTCATAACTAGTCTTATTGTTTGGGATTTAATTCCCGATCAGTTTGTACTTTCTGCTCTTGTGCAGATTAATCCTCTAGAGATTCCTATTTTATATAAAAGATTTCAAGTCAGTCAATTAAAAAACAAAAATTGAAATAAGCTAGCATTTATTTTAATGAACTCAGCTTATGTTCTTCGGAAAAGATCAATTTAGCTTTGGTTTAAAGAGTTGCCTTATAGATTTCAACCTAAATGAATTAAGATTCGTTATTGAATCCTTTTTTTTTTATTAATATTCAAGAATTGGTTTACCAATTCTTGAATTGATTTGGCATTGAATAATTGATTATTTCAATACTTAAAATATGTTGGGCAGAGAATAAGAAGACGACCGTTCGTCTGTGTGCCTGCTTCGTGCCAACTGCCAAGATTATCACACAAAACCCCATTGATGCTCAGACTCAAAACCCAAATCGAACTCTTTCCCGGTCATGGAAACCTTCGTTTCCTCTCAGCTTCTACAGATACTCAGACCATTTTAGACCACAATGACCACGAAAACGACCTCCCGGACGTTCCTCTCGCTTTGAACCCAACCAAGTTTTTCATTTCCACTCTATTATCGTGTAAAAATGCATTTCAAGTCAAACAAGTCCATACCCAACTTACCACTAGTGGCTTGCTCAATCACAACCTCACTCTCACTAACAAACTCCTTCACTTGTACGTAAGGCGCAAGGGTTTAGACAATGCTCGTGCGTTGTTCGATAAAATGAGTCAGAGGGACGCGGTGTCATGGAGTGTAATGGTAGGTGGGTATGTTAGAGGTGGTGAATACAATAACTGTTTCGAAACATTTAGAGAGTTTGTTCGATGAGGTTTTCGAATTGATAACTATATATTGCCTGTTGTGTTAAGGGCTTGTAAGGATGTAAAGGGTTTGGTTATGGGTAGATTAATTCATTGCATTGCTTTGCGAAGCGGGTTGTTATTGGATCATTTTGTCTGTGGTTCTTTGGTTGACATGTATGCGAAATGTGGGGCAATTGGTTATGCTAAATTGTTGTTTCAGACAATGTCTAGTAAAGACCTTGTTACTTGGACAGCTATGATAGGTGGGTGTGCCGATTCTGGGAATGCTTATGAATCATGGGTTTTGTTTGATAAGTTGACGAGGGAGGGTCTTGTACTTGATAAGATTGCAATGGTAACGGTCGTAAATGTGTGTGCCAAATTGGGTGCTTTGAGCAAGGCTAGGCTTGTTTCTGATTATATATATGAGAATAAGTTGTCTTTGGATGTGATTTTGGGCACGGCAATGATTGACATGTATGCTAAGTGTGGCAGTGTTGATTCTGCGAGGGAAATCTTCGACAACATGGAAAAGAAGAATGTGGTTTCATGGAGCGCGATGATCGCAGCTTATGGATATCATGGGCGAGGCAGGGAGGCTTTGGATTTGTTCCCCTTGATGTTGGATAGTGATGTGCGACCTAATAATGTCACCTTTGTTTCTCTGTTACATGCTTGTAGTCATGCAGGCATGGTTGAAGAAGGTCTTCGGCTTTTCTCATTGATGCAGGAGAAATATGGTGTCAAGCCTGATGTGAAACATTCTACTTGTGTGGTTGATCTTTTGGGGCGTGCTGGGAAACTAGATGAAGCGATGAGATTTATTAGTGATATGAAGGTCGAGAAAGATGAGGGAGTATGGTCTGCTTTGCTTGGGGCATGTAGAATTTACAAACATGTGGCCTTAGCAGAGACGGCTGCAAAATCCCTTCTTAAACTACAGCCACAGAACCCGGGACACTATATATTACTGTCAAATATTTATGCCAAGGCAGGTAAGTGGAAAGAAGTTGCAAATATCAGGGATTTACTGACCAAAAGGGGGTTAAAGAAAATCCCTGGATACACTTGGATTGAGGTGGATAACGCATTGCATCGATTTGGCGTTGGAGATAAAACTCATTCCAGGACCAAGGAGATTTGCGAAATGCTGGATACTTTGCGTCCGAAGTTAGAGCTGGCTGGTTATGTCCCTGACACTAACTTTGTGTTACATGATGTTGATGAGGAGGTTAAAGTTGAGATGCTGTACACACACAGCGAAAAACTAGCGATTGCTTTTGGTCTGATTGCTACTCCTGAGGGAACTCCCATTAGGATGTCCAAGAATCTAAGGTTTTGCGGTGATTGTCACACATTTTGCAAGGTGGTCTCAGGCATTACGCAGAGGGAGATAATTGTCCGAGACGCGAACCGGTTTCACCTTTTTATGGAGGGGGCTTGTTCTTGTGGAGACTACTGGTGACTGGTCAGATGATCTGTTTCCTTCTTTCTATTTATTGTCAATGCCATTGCACTAAATCAACAAGAATATATGCATCCGTACATTCATAGGAAACTGAAAGTCAAGGCACTATAAACTAATAGAAGCAAACAAAAAGAGCAAATTGCTTATTCAATTACTACTCGGCATATTGTAACACTAATTGTAAACTAATTGATCATGAAATTATCAATAACTTGTAACTCATTAGTATTGGAGTCAATTTCGGCACTAAGGGCCATAGGTTCGATTCCCGGTGGAGCAAGTAAAATGGATTATCAGAAAAAAACGATCATCGAAATATTGTAGCGCCTTATTCTTATGTTGTGATGATCAATTACTCCACTAAACTGCTTCTTTTGATGGATACTCCGTAGTTCATGATGAGTATTCCTATGTTTAGATCCTCCTATTATCCTATACCCGCAAAATCACAGTCATTACATCCCAATTAAATCTTGACCAACTATTACTTCCATGAACTCCCCTTCCCCTTCTAGCTGTTCCAACTCCATGATTTGCATTTGTATTAATTCCACCGTGCAAAAAGCTCTTGTGGTCTCTGATGAATGAATGTCTTTTAAATATACAGGATGCTTGGAGGGAACAAAGTATAAACAACCTTTAAATAAGAAAAAATAAATAAAAAACAAAACAAAATATATACACCGTTTGTTTTTAATTTTGGAAAAAAGAGAGACGCCAGTGTAATTTTGGGGCAGCGATTTTGAAAATCCAAACGCTTGAAATTCCGAACATGTAATTAGCCCAAAACTGAATGGTGGGTGGCTTTGACAATGATGATGTGTGATCTTGTGTTACGCTGAGTAAATTTCAACTCTTTCTTTTTTTTTCCAATTTCGTACCCATTTGATGAGTGACCAAAGAAATGGTGATTGGCATTAGTCTTTTTGCATGCCCATTTTTCAATAGTTTTGTACATGGTAATGGTGAGAATTCGGAAATTCATTGGATTGCTTTTTATGTTTAAATTTACATATGAGCATTTTATTTTCATTGCCTTCTGGGTTCAAAACAACATGATTTTGTTTTGTGTTCAATAACAAATGTTCTTCTTTTTGGTTCTAATTGAAGGCTGACATGAACGTTGTTTTTCAACTCAGCGTGGTATGTGATCAAGTTTTTGCCACGTCGCATTTCTATTACGCCCACTTTTGGATTCTAATGGTGAAAAGTTACACTTTTTAAATGATTGTGATAAAAAAATGAGATAAAAAATTTATAATAAAATTGCTTAATGTCTATATTAATTTTTAGGAGTAATTATGACATCTTTATAATTTATCAAAATCTCTCATTACGTTTATATATTTTGAAAAAAAATTTATTACATTATTATTCTTAAATTTTATTAGTCAGAATTAGCAGTATTATGTTTAAATATTTTTTTTTTGTTCTGTTAGTTCTGATTGACAAAATTTAAGAGTATGAATATAATATGAGCCTTTTTAAAATTCAGAGACACAATAAAATTTTTTTAATAAATCACAAGAATGTCATAGTAATTTTTCCTAACTTTTAATATTATGACAAAAATGATTGTAATAAATTAGTGTTTGGCCTTTTTGAATTACACTATTAAACCTTTGGTCTCAAAATAAGAGACTTTCAAACTTTAAAATTTTTTCTCAGTATTTTCAAAGTAACTCTGAGTGAATTACTTGTTAAAAAGTCATAAGTTCAAATTAAATAAAAGTATTTGTTGGAAGGAGGGAGATCATTAATACTCTATTATCCGAGTTGGGTTATCCATTCTTTGTAAATAAACTTTCTCAAGATTATATAAGCAGTAATGTTTAATCAAATACATATGAAGAGTAATGTTGATTGAAACAAAAAGCTGCATATGAGCAAGCTAGGAGTCTAAGTAGGTACGTGTTTGCTTCCAAATATGGGGGTACGTCTTCTTAAAGTTAAGGCACAGAACATGCAGACACAGTCTTACAGCTAATAAAAGCAAATCGAACCCGAATTAAGATGTCCAAAATCATGCTTACTTAGTTTTAATGAATCAGTAGTTGGTGCTGGCTGTCCTTGTATAGTTGTATTGATGTTCAAGGAGAGTGGATAGGATTAAGATGAAGGGAAAGTTCGTTATAGATCATGTCGGAGGAATCGGAACTGATCATATCGAAATCTTTGCAAGTTCGACGACATATTGCGGTTTTGTGGGTTAGTAATTAACTACGCTGCTAGCTTTATGAGCACATATAAAAAATATGTTCGACGACATATTACCTATGAACGAAAATGTGATATTATACACATATTTAGATTGACTGATTAAATAAAGAACTAGTTAGGTATCAATTGACTTGTAATTTATTAATATTAGAGTAAATTTCAAAGCTAAGATGTTATAAGTTCGATTTATAACGAGAGTAAATAAAATAACTTATAAAAAAACTTAGTTAGGTGATTAAATATACATGTTATATTACTAAATTCAAGTGCAATTTCGTTTAGAAAGGGGAAAAAACTTAAATAAATATAATCTGTCTTAAATTGATAGGCATATATAATCCGTCTCAAATTAATAGGCTATTTAGACAAATACGATTCTTAAGAAAAATATGAGTAAGTTAGTTGCAAGTGGTACTTATTGTTTAGTTTTTCAACTCTACCCTTATTTAATATTTTAGATAGAATTTTTTATTGGATAAGAATTGTTTGGATGAATAAATTTGTATTAAAAATATAAAAATATTATTAAATTATTGATCATTTATAAAAGGTAAAAATAATATTTGATCAATAAATAATAAGTAAAAAAATAAAATAGGCCTATATTATAATATAACCAAAATAAAAAAGGTGACTTATCAAATTAAACTGAGGAAGTAACCTATTTTTAAAGAAAAACCAATACTTCTATTATTATGTGTGTAAATTTTTGGGTCTGGGAGTCCAACTCCATTATAAAGAAAACCTTGTAGGGAACAAAAACATTTAATTAATACTATTTCTTCCGTCTTAATTTAATAGATATATTTTTTATTTTAAATATTTTAAAATATAAATATAATTTTTTTTCTTACATTTATTATTAACAAAATTTTAAGTTCATCCTTATTTATTTTTTTTTAATTAATTTATTAATTACCAATATAATTAATTAAATGATATAAATAAAAAAATTTATAAAATTAAATGAATTTAAATATTTTTTTTGAAGAGAAATGAATCTTAATATTAAAATTAAAATTTCTTAATTTTCCTAAAAAATAGGAAAAAACATAATTAAGTAATAACTACCATGAACAACAATTATACCCAGTAACATCTACGTGTATGCACATGCATGGAACCCAGTTTAGGAGGTGGGCAAAAAGAGAAATGGCAATGTCACATCTACCATAGATTTAGCTACGTTTGGCAGCTAAATTCTTATTAACGGTGGCATATGCATCCTGGAACCAGCTCAGGACATTTCACACACTGTACCTTCTTTTCATTAACATATTCTGGTAATTTATGAATCTTTTAATTTTAGGTTTCAAAAGTATGTATGAAAACTCCTGTGTTTTATAATTCGTTAAATGTCAATTCTAAGACACGTTTTACATGTAAGTTGCTTGTTATCATAAATGTAATAACCTTTTTTTTTTGTCAGCAAAATGTTAAAAAACTTATAGCTTGAAAAGATATCATTTAAATACATATTATTATTTTTTGTTAACATATGAAAGGATTAGGTATATTGTTGTGTAATATATGTTGTTATGAAAGTGTTCTTTGTTTTTTTTTTCCTTAGAAAAAAATGTTACAAGTCATAATATATATATTTTTTCAAACAAATTGTATTTTAAAAGGATATTGTGATTCTAAAAGTATTTCTTGAATGGTTAATAAACACCTCGAAATACATTTTTATCATCAGTGCAATTTCCACCTTATAATCCCCTTGAATTTGTTTATTTTTTCCTTGTTACCTTCTTAATTATGTAGGGTAATTAAATACTCCTTAAACTTGTATAAAACAGAATTTTTAAGTACTTTACCGTTGACATGGCACCACTTGTGAGTTTCAATCGAATTGAGCGCGTAAAGGGCTGGTGAACACTGGAACAAAATTGCCACATAAGTTTTTAAAGTAATAAAAATAGAAAACCAAACTCAACTCAAAGTTAATAAACCAAAACCAATCCAAAATGAAAACACCAAACTTCCAAATCCAACCTCAAGCCAACCATAAACCCAAATCATTCTTCTCCTCCTTAAAAACCCTTCAACAGACCCTAAATTTCCTGATCCAGTCAGTAACACAGTTCATTTGAGTCTTTAAACAATACACTTTAGACAAATTGAAGGAATAATTAATTACCGATCTAAGTTGATGAGACAAGGAGAAATGTTAAAACAAGTTCAGGGGTTAAGCCCCATATCAAATTACAAACTTTTAATATGTATTTTGATCACTAGATAGAAGTCATAACTGGAAATGTCAATTAATTTCTCTTCTTTACTCTTTTTTCCCCTCAATAATTGAACAACTAATAAGATATTGAACTCATTATGCCCCCAATAAGTGGGATTTATTTTTAGAAGCATCTAAGTATTGTTCTAGTATAAGATTTGACCCCCATTACTATATTAGGTGATGTTTGAGACACATGTTTCTTTTTCTACTGGTGGTGGGGACCTAAATCCCACTATATCATAAAATTCAACCTTCTCTTCGTATTCTGGACATTTTTTGGCAACCACTTGGTGAATGTTTAAAAAGTCCAACTCTCGAAACCGAAGACAGTTAATTGATTCACAAGACATTTTCTTTTAGTACATTAAAACCATGCATGAAATCATAGGAATATACTCTCCACTTTTCTTGCTATCTTATGATTTTCCTTTTTTTTTTTATTTAAATTTTGCTCCCTAACTTCTTGTTGAGAATATATATTTGATCCTACCTTTCCAAAGTTTGAATTTGCCAATTTTGGTTATATTCAATTGCTAAGATATCTCTTTTTCTGATTACAATCCGTAATATTAATTAAAAGATTCAACACTTAAACTATTGCAGTGATAGTTTGATAGAGTTATTAGATTAGATAAAGGATCTTACTGATGTTTGACCATGATTAAAAGGACTGTGTAAATTATTTTGCATAAGATTGTATATCTATTCTTCCAAATTATTTTTCTAGCCTTTAATTTAGGGATCTCAATAAACATCTCAAAATGCAAACGTGGCCAAAGTAATAAATTATTCAATTTCACATTAATTGAGATATTTTTATATCTTATATCAATTCCCTTTTTTGTTGATAAATTAAATGCTATAACAAGTTGTCAGGATTTACTAAAAAAAGAGATAATTTTTCTCAAACTTTAAAAATGGCTAGAGTTAAATATAAAAAAAACTCATTTTTGTTGTTGTTGAATTAGAATACATTACTAATCAACTTATACTTTCAATTTTATTGGATGTCCTTTGGTGACCCAATTAACTCATATTTTATTAGCACTATAAATTTAAATGAAATTTATTTTAGGTAATATGACAATACAAAATTTTAATTTTAAAAATTAAATCTCCCATTTTAGTTCAATTAAACTAAAAGTTTAGCCAAACTTGAACCGATAATATGTTAGTCCAAGCTACGGTTTAGTGGGAATGAAAATTGCCCAAAACCTGTCCGTCAAATTCCACATTGAAATAGGCGATTTCTAAACGTAATAATGTCTATTACTAGTATATATTTTAACGTTTAGAAGTCGTAAGTTCAATTTTTAATATATTCTAAAACATATTTTTGATTGCTAATTACTGTTTAGCCCCCAAACAAAAAAAATAATAATTGAACAACAGTAAACTTGGATAAAATCAAACCGCAAATATAGAAGTTGTACGACCTACCAAAACAACCGCTAATTGAGTATCAAAGGATAATTACGGTTTTAAACTATTTTCTAATAAAAGTAAAATATAATTATAAATAAAATTACAAATAAAAGAAAACTATATCCGAAAACAAATTAGAGTTAAATGCCTTGTTATTGACATTGAGATTGACTGTGTTTTAATTCTCTTTCCTTCTGTAATTAATTCTCACCCCAAACAATAGAGCTGCCCAGATTTCTATCCTTATATATACCCTCACAACCACGCCTCCTTCAACCTCATCACCATCTTTCTTTTCTTTCTTGGCCTCTCTTCCTCCATTAAAGAACAAAAAAGTTTTCTTGAACATGGGTACGCCTAAATTTCTGTCTGTTTTAACGTTGTTTGTGACAATTTATGGATTGTTGAGCAACAACAAAGGCGTCGTCGAGGGATCCCATAAAATATATCCGGAGTTTCAAAGTCTTAGTGTTGTTAAGGTAAACCAACTCCACAGAACTGGCTATCACTTTCAACTTCCTAAGCATTGGATTAATGGTGCGTGCCTTCTTCAACTCCTCATTACTATTTCTTCTTTTTTTTTTGGATGTATTTTTATATAGTTTTCGATCGCTTTTTGTTGGTTGTTGCTTTAATTTTCTTTTTGTTCCTGAAACTGGGGTGTTAGTTTTATTATATAGTTTTCAAGTTCCTACGTGGATGGTGATCATCTTTTTGAACACAACTCAGATATCACTTTTGTTTCTCTTTAGCTAACATTTTTTATTTTATTTTATTGCATATTTCATTACATGCATGGTGACATATTAACATGGCGTATGTTGGGTATCTACCCTTTTTTGTTTTTCTTTAATTTTCTTGCTTATCTTCTTTCTGTCATTCATGGCAACTAGTTAGTCCGAGACTTCTATGGCGATTTTATTTAACATAGTCAACAATCAAATCCGTCAAATATTGTTTGAAAAAAAGGGATCAGAAGTCTCTTTTTTTTTTGAATAATGGCTTTTCTTCTAAACAAAATTAGAGATATGAATAATTCTCAAGACTCTAAAATAGTTTAGTTTTATCCGATAATTCAGCACAATTCCTCATCAATTTTAGGGATAATTTGAAGTTCGGAGACTTTCTAGATTTAAATAACTTGGAAAGTTAAAAAGAAGAAAAGAAAATTGTGGAAGCATTTAAAAAAAAAAAAAATTAGCTTATAGCAGTCTGTAGAGCCTTATATGACATACAGTTCACGAAAAATCATAAGAGGTAGGTTTAGTTGTCAATGGTAGGCAAAGCCATGGCAATATTTTGAACATTCTAGTACTTGAAATCCACAAAGAAATAATTAAACATTTGATCAGAAACTCCTGTCAATGAGGTTTAATATTCTGGCCTGGAATACTTTTCCTTTTATGAAAAAACATCCTTAACAAAAGACAAATTATACGACTTGAAATAGTTAGTTGAAAAGTCATTTTATTGCTCTATTAATTTGAAATCAATCCGTTATTCTTTAGTGTCAAAGACAACTTCTATACAAGTGATAATATTGAAATAGTTCATCATTATAAAGAAAAATACAAACTCTATCAACATATACATTAATAAATTTTAATATTTTTGGCATAGTCTTTTAGAACTAATTAAGTGCAGATGTTGTCAGTTAGAGATCAGAACAACAAAAATACCCAATTTTCCATCATTCAGATATCTTGTGATCATCTTGGCTTATGCATGTATAACTGTAATCATGTTATTCCTGCATATCAGCAGTACCTATAGAAACTCTTCTTTTTGTCCCATAGACAACTTTATGTTTGTTTTCTTTTTCTCATCTTCAATATTGGGCCCATATATAAATTGTAATATAATTTTGTATTAGTTCTAGAATTTTTTTATATGAAATCTAATATTTCAGTTAAAGATATTGAACTTGAATTTTAAGCATGAAGAAGAAGAATTACCCTAAATGTGAGAATTTGACATAAATTTCGTTGCTTTAATGGATTAGTTTCACTATTTTAGAGGGGGCTTGCTAACATTAAATAGTACGACATTTGCTCTTTTTTGTACTTATGGCCCAACCTTTCAAAAATAATATCTAATAGTATCATCTTTGTGACTTTTTTTTCATTCGTGACATGAGTTAGTATTTTCGTCAAATTTGAGGAAAATACTAAACTTGTGCCACAAATGCAAAAAATCACAAAGATTGTGCTATTGGTGTTAATGTCGAGCCATAAGTACAAAATGAACAAAAATCGTGTTATTTAATGTTAGGGTTAAATCCTTTATCATCCCTGAGTTATAGTGTAATATTTTTTTCGGTCCCTAAGTTTTAAAAAATCTCTTTTAAACTTCTTGAGGTTCTTAAAAAGTTTATTTACGGTCCCTGAAAAAACTTCTCTACTGTCCCTAGTAAGGACCACATAGGAGCTTTTTAAAATTCAGAGATCGCAGAAGAGATTGCACTATATCTTAAGGACGATAAAGGATTATACCCTTAATGTTATTAAGCCTTTTGAGGGTAGAAATATAGTTAGGTTCGTTTTTTCTTGGTTTTAATGAAGGAAAAGTAGGAGTTGCAACATGTATCTCATACTGTGAGGTTGGTGAAGCTTAATGGGAGCCAAAAAATCACAAATAGTATTTGTATTTTAGAGCGAATATACGAATTGGGATTAACAAGCCAATTTCAACTTGTCCTTCTGGAGTATTTGTTGCGACTGAAAGGTAAGATCTATGTCACTTACGTCTTTTATGTATATTCTTGTCTATTTGATCACCAATCACCATACTTGCCAAAATTGAATATGCATATTAAAGCTGGTTAATGTTTGGGGAAAATAATATATGAAATTAGTTTACTTTTGTATTGGATTAAGATGGATCGATAATTTGGTATGATGCATGAAAATGGAAAAAAAATAAAACAAGGAAAAAAAAGGCTGTAAAGGACCACATTAATTTGGGTGGTGGACAAAAATGGTCCATCAAAATCAAGGCCGTGATGTTTTATTGGTGAGTCCATTTTCAATTTTATGCAATATGGTGGTCACATTCTTGAGTGTATCTTGTAGGGACGTGTTTGATTTGCAGTATATTGATATTTTATAATAAATATTTAATATACTCTTCAAAATAAATAAATAAATAAATATTTAATATATTATAATTTTTAAAAAACATATCATTCTTTTTTATTTTTTCACTTACAATCGGCATTTGCTATCAAACAATCTAGTTAAAGACGTTGTGTCTCATTTATACTCTGCTCATTTCGCCTTTTTCTTTTCTTTTCCTTCTTCTATTTCAAAAAGAATCTAGTTAGATTCTGGAAATTCTTAAGTGTAATTGTGTTCACAACTTGGACTATTACTAAGACAAAGAGGATAAAAAGAAAAAAAAAAGCTTATAACTAGTATGTTCATATATAGACCAGTTCTCATATGAAGATCTTTGTAGTATCTCGTGCTAGATCTCTACTTTGTGTCTGTGTCACAATTGCCTTTGCTGGGGCATAAAAGTAGCTTCGGCACCTTTATGTGGAGATAGGGTTGGATTTGAGTCGAACTGAGTTTTGGAGTGTTTAAATTCGGCTCTTTTAAAATCTATAGAGCTCGAGCTCAAAATTTTATTTAAGCTTGGCTCATTACAAGGCTCGCTAGCTCAAGAGTTTTTTCGCGAGCTTTTCGAATTCGGGTCAACAAAAATTCAAATAAATTTATAAACAAGATTTAATAGTTCAGCTTTGTAAACAGTTCTAAAAATAATATAATCAAATTTAGGTTAGTTCAATGAAATCATGTTGAACATGTAATTGAACCAAGAACTATTAGAAGTTTTAATTTGTTTCACAAGTTCAATATAATATTAGATCATCTTATGCGAGCATATTTAGACTTTTATAGACACGGTCAACTAATGTAAGTTTGAACTTTTGTTAATGTGACCCAAATATTAAATGTTATTCCAAATATAAACATATTTTTCATAATTTAGTTACACACACACATACACATATATATATATATAGACGAGCTTACAAACGAGCTTGATCATGAGCCTACAAACGAGTTTGTTCATGAGCTTTTGAGCTGAACTTTTGTGTATTCAAGTTTGGCTCGTTCTAAAATTTTATTCAAACTCGACTCATTTATTATCGAGTAGAGTCGTTAACAATCTTTTATCGAGCTGAGCTCCGAGTCATTTGCTCATTTCCACTCCTATGTGGAGATAGACAAAAAAAGAGGAAGTCCCTATTTTGTGTGTGCAATTAAGTTATTCTTATCCGCTCAATATTAGAACGTGAATCCATCCTGCATTTATTTCTTTTATCCACTTGAATTTTGGAGATCCTCTAGCATGTGAATTCCCATCTTGTTTACTTTTATTTATTATATTATAATATATATAAGAAAAATATTATATTCCAATCTCGAAATAATTATCTACGTTAGGCTCTCTAGTTTTGTTTATTGCATGCTTCTGCTTCTTGTTAATGAAATTTTTCGCTTGGCTAGAAGTTGAAATAATCGTCTACATTCTAAGTAAAAAGTTTGATGCGATCTTTCAAGAATTTTAAAAAAATGGTTGTTACTAATTTAAGAACGGTCACTAATTCCTTTTCAATTTTCTTTTGGTATGTTGTGCTTCTGTTGCTCTCATTTGGTGGACAAATTAATCAACAACAGATCCAAATGGTTAGTCATTCCATCATGGAACTTCAAAGTGTGTTTATCTCTAACTAATTTAAATTATAATCTTCCATGTTACTAATAATTTTTGGTATTGTGAATAATTTATGAGCAGGACCTATGCACTACAATGGGATCTATCATCTGTTTTACCAAAACAACCCCAAAGGAGCAGTGTGGGGCAACATTGTTTGGGCTCATTCAGTTTTAAAAGATTTGGTTAATTGGGAATCACTTGACCCTGCAATTTACCCATCAAAACCATTTGACATTAATGGATGTTGGTTTGTGTTGGAAAATGCGGTCTGTCTATAACGGGTGAATCGAACTCTGTCGGTAGAGATGTGAACGAGATCGTGGACCGAGACCAATTGGAAAGCCCAATTGAGGAGAATCAAACTCGGTTAGTCAAGGTGTGAACCGAGACCAATTGACAAGGCCAACTGGGTTAGGGATGAAATGGGCTGGTTGGGCCCATTAGACCCGTTAGAGGCTTATATAAGGAGCTTTGCTCCTTCCTCTCATTCAACACCAATACACACACAAAGAGAGAGATAAAGCTCTCAACCGGGAGACAGAGAGATTCGACCTCCTATCCCGAGTCCTGCATAGATCTTGTGTGGCATCTAGACTGTGAAACAGCCTAGCACTCCCGTTGACATTTCAACCGTGGTTTGCTCGCAAGACCAACATAGAACTGGTCTTGCTCCGTTGCAAGTTTCTACTGGAATTGAGATTACTAAGTCGAACTTATTTATTATACTGTTTATTAGTTAAACTGGTATAAGACTCCTTCATTGGTATCAGAGCCAACACAAGATTTTTGAATATGTTTTAAAAACATTGTTGGTCTCTGTCTAGGATGCCTACTGTGATTTTTTGGTATTTGACTTTCCTTCTCGAATGTTATTTTTGGTTCGAGTCCGTCTGGAGTCAAATTCTGAAAGTTGGAATTTCAAAATTTCGACAAAATATTTGAGATCAACGACCTTAAAAATGTTACCTTCCAAAATTTCATCGCGAAATTCCATCAAGAAGGTCGTCAAATCGACGAAAACATGATCGAAAAATACTGAGTGAGACAACACAGATGAATTTGTTCATCTGATCTGAAACGGTGATGTGACACAATCTTATTGGTTGCACGCGGATCACTCGAATAGCGACACATGGTAGAGATAGAAAGATCAAGAAGGATCCGAAAAAAGACACAAAAACCAATCACATTTTGCCACGTGGCACACGGTCAAAAGGTCAAAGTTGAATGCGCAAAACGTGGACGAATTGTATATAAACATGTGGCTTTGTGCAGTCGCGACAAGTGGCTTCCTGCAACATCGACACGTGGACGTATATGATGTCAACACGTGGCAGAATATAACTCCAACACGTGGTGATATTTATATGTGACACGTGGCGTCACCTGGATGCAACACATGGCATGCTGACTGGTTCGACACCTCATCATATTTAACCATTGGTATGGTGACACATGGCGTATGTGTCAGGTGTCGGACAAGTCATTGTGACACGTGGCGTGCTCATTGATCGACTTGGACCATTAAGAAAGCGACATGTGGTCGGTTCAGATTTCGACACGTGTCTTATCGACTTTTGTCACCACGCGACTGCGACACGTGGCAACACCGTGCAGCCGGGTGTGTAGAGCGTGAAGGCGCGTTGACGTTCGTAAGATTGAACTGGGTGGCGCGTGTCGGCGCGTGACACGTGTACTGACCACTATTTTCTCGTGTTTT
Source organism: Flueggea neowawraea (assembly GCA_948243855.1). NCBI lineage: Eukaryota > Viridiplantae > Streptophyta > Magnoliopsida > Malpighiales > Phyllanthaceae > Flueggea > Flueggea neowawraea. The sequence continues at coordinate 100 of CAODLS011478571.1, read as the reverse complement.
TTCCGACATAATTATTTTTGAATTTTTTTGGAATTTTGGTATATTTTTCACAATTTTTTTTGAGTTCTTGAATTATTTTTTTCCAATTTATTGGTGTATA
>CAODLS011478366.1:0-18634 GCA_948243855.1 Flueggea neowawraea | reverse complement strand
TTTTTTCCAACAGATCACATATTTGAGTTTATATATTTAAAATTATGATAATTTAATTTAATTTAATTTAATTTAGAGAAGATAATGTTTTATGATTTAGTAGAGGTAATCTATTTAGCTTGAGTTTATATATTTAGAATTGTGATCATTTAATTTAATTTCATTTAGAAAATAAAATAATATAATATTTTATAATTTAAAATTTTAAACCAATTTAAATAGATAAGTATTATCAAAATGATAATTTGATAAAATATTCAAAATGTGAGAAATGATTATTATAAATTGAAATAATATTTCATTTTCAACCTTTTCAAATCAGAATTAGATATGTTCTTATAGTTGTAAATAATCGAGAAGATAACTCCATCAAATCGGGAAGCTAACTCTATCTATTTTCTAATTAATTCAATATTAGTTATAAAAAATCGGGAAGATAATCCCATTTGTTTTTCTGATTAATTTAAAATAGAATGTATTCACGTCTAATCATAACATTTATAAATGTATGAATGTGAATTTTTTTTTTTGGATACTTTTATCTTTATTTTTTATTCATAAATACTTCTAAGATTTTTTGATAATTTTATGAGAATATCGTAAATAGATTTAAAAATTAAATAAGTAGTAAAAGATTTTTCATTATAATTACACCATTAACCTCCATATTATCCCATATTTATCCAAATTTGAATTTGATTTATCAATATGTCTATCACTTCCATCTAAATCGCATTTCTAGCGTATTCAGGAGACCTCAAATATCTGTATTATTATTATTATAGAACGAAAGAGAGAGAGGTGTGAAGGTCCGTTTGGTAGATCATGAGGAAGCAATGATTAAGGCGGTAATGGTGATGGGCATACAAGGTAAACCTTGGCTTGTCAAATTCTATGATTTTCTGGTATTTCGATCACCGATACTCATTATTTCGTTAGTTTCTTCAATTCTGTTGTAATGTTTCGTGATTTTCACGTAAAGTTTGTTACAAAGAAAATGTGTTTTTGTAGATTACATTTATCTTCTTGGCGTCATTGGACCATGGCATCCTTTTAGGAAGGAACCAGACGTGGATTATGATGTTGATAGTAATGAAGAATGGAAACAGGTACTACACTGTGCATCCAACCAATTGAAAGTAAAAAATTATAAACAATGTTTTGTATAACACTATATTCATATTTACAAGGATCCTGGTGAAAGCCTATCAGGTTGCGATAAAGATGATGAAGAAGGTTTAGAGAAAGGATGTTCGAAAGGTGATGACGAGGAAGAAAGTGAGGATGGCTTTTTCATGATGTTAGATAACTATTATAAATATTGATTTATATTACTCTTCACTTGCTTCTGTTAATCCTCTTTAAAATTTCAGTAAACAACTTGCATATTTCTTTAGAATCTTGGTTGGTACTCATTTTGCTGACTCATGAGATTGCAGATGGTTGGTGATTTATTTTATCAGTTGAAGTCGCGAAGTAAGGGATATGGCCGCATGGACTTTCGTTAGGTAAATGCTCATAGTGAATGCTACAATTAGAAAACCAATTTTGCATCTGCAAGATAACTTTGTAATCATGACTAGGAAAATTCTGTTTTAACTTCACATGAAAGGACTTTACATTTCTATATTTCCATATATCAAGATGATGTACTTTCATGACAATAAGCTAATAATTTATCTTTTTTTTTCTTTCAATTTTGATGCGTAGGTACAAAGAAAGTGATTTAATAAAACTTGACATACAAATTAATGGTGATCCAGTGGAACTGTTATCCACAATTGTGCATAAGGATAAGGTACCTCAATATCTATCATTTAATTTACCTATTTTTGGAGTTCTGAAATTAATATAATTTATCTCTTGTCTGTTGTTATAAGTCAAGTTTACATATGATAGGGTCAATCTTTACTGTTTTTTATAACTGTTTAGTGATTAGTGTGTGTATGCACATGCCTCAGTCTTATATAATCAGGCTAAAAATACTAACAAAATGCTAGAATTTTGTAAGGCAGTAGTTACCTATGCCTGGTATTTGCTTGACTTATGCTATACATGTAACTTAATGGTGTTTGCAGATTGTGGCTACTGGGTGGGATGTTCTTTTGATGTGTCGAGGGATTTGTCCTGGTGAATCCTTAGGAAATGCAAATGCTTTTATGTGTGGATGATGGGGTGACCCGTGGCCATATCTGGAACCTACTAGGCAATAATAATATATAGCATATATAGAGGTATATTTTGTGTTATAATAATTTTACTCTTTGCTATTCAATGTCGTTATTCTCATATGCAACTTACTACTTAATCTAACCAGCCGCAGTCAACTAGTTAGGAGAAACGTGCAGACAATATTTGGATGGCAGCAGAAGGCGTATACCTTCCGGTGACGAAAATCAAATGAAATGTACACACACTACTGCATGGATTTGGAGAGCAGGTAGCATGGGTTTTGAATTCTTTGTTGGTTGGTGCCTATCTCTGTAACAGCCGTAGATTTTTTGTTAAATGAAAACGTACTAGAGTAACACATAATTTAGTCGTCATATTGCAAGAACGTATTTCTTGAAGAAATCACCAATTAGCTTAACTGAATTGTCTCCTAAAAAGTAGATGAAACCAAATATTTAGCCTCTTCTGGATATTCGATTAAGGAGCTTAATGTCTATTCCATATTCCTATGTATGATTGGTTAAATGAAACTTATGCCTATTCCATATTCTAGAAACATTAGCTAAATTGTAATATTGGTCTAGCAATTTAGATGAGCATGACATCGCTGAGAACAACTTCGTAGTGTTGGCAGTGTCCTCATATCTTCAATTTTGTTTCTCACCGCAAAGAGTGCCATTGATAACGAAGAAACTCGACAATGAATAACTATTTCTTATCTTGCCAAACTCTTAATTTGTCAACAATCAAACTGTAAAAGAATTTGTTCATAAATGTGAGTACTTTTTTCCTCTGAAGAAGCTCTCATTAATCTTCAATGTCCAAACATTCATATAAATTCTTTTATCAAAAAGAAAATTAGATTAAATTGCTACTGACTAAAACTTGAACCTGGGGAGGAAGAAAACAACCATTTTGTTTTAGCAAATGAAAATGTTGGGAAACAAGATAAATATCAAATACGGAAATTTGTCGGTTCCAGACACAAGTAGTTGAAAGAAGACTCAGATGTTTGGTCTATGAGGAAAGCCTGATTGGTCTCACATCCTTAATCGAACGAAAACCCACTGCCCACAATTTCGGCTATGTTTGATTACCAAATTATCATTGCAGTCGTGTTTGATTCACTTTTAATTTTTTTTTAAATTCGACTTAACAAAATTACTAAAATATTTCTGTTTTAGCTTGTCCATTGCTTTGGAGTTAATTTATTCAGTCTATGATGAGCTAATTATCAATGTTTCATGTAATTTTTCAACAATATTTGCTATCTTTATAGTATTATCATTAAATAAATAATAATTTACTCATATATTTTCTAAAAAAAATATTTTTTTATAGAAATAAAATTTACGTGCAATATACATATACAAAAAATTAGTCGACTTAAACAAACAACCCAAAATAAAACAATAAACTATAAAACAATCCAACTGTAAAAGTTTTTTTGCCAAATATAGCCACGACAACCTATAATAATAATAGGCATTGAAAATGAAATCCCAAATTGAGTAATATACCCTCTTCAAAAAAAAATTGAGTAATATACGAATCCAGACCAAAATCTAACAAACAGCACACGACATTAGCGGAACCTGATTGTGTGACGTCATCACTTACGTGGCTTGTGCCTAACCAGACTACACCAGAAAGCTGCTAGTGACCGACACGCGTGCGTTTTGTGGCATTAGCTGTCTGTTTCGCATGAGGTCATTAGGGGTGAAAATGAGCCGAGCAGCTCGCAAGCAGCTCGAAGATCGGTTCGATAAAAATTCGTTCACTGATTTTGAGCAAAATTTTAAATTTGTTTTGATAAATGAGCCAAATTTGATCACATAAAAAATCAGCTCGAAAACTCACGAACAAACTCATTTGTAGATTCATGATTATGCTCGTGAACAAACTCTTATATATATATATATACGTATATTCTTGTTAAATTAAATTATAAAAAATATATTTATATTTAGAATAATATTTAATATTTGAGTCACATTAACAAAAAATCAAACTTATCCTAATTAATCGTGTCTATAAAAATCTAAACATGCTCGCATAAGATGATTTAATATTAAATTAAACTTGTGAAACAAATTGAAATTTTTAATAGTTCTTGGTTCAATTACATATTCAATATAATTTTATTGGACTAATTTAAATTTGATTATATTCTTTTTAGAACTATTTTCAAACTAAACTAACAAATCTCGTCTATAAATGTATTTGAGTTTTTGTTGAGCTGAGTTCAAAAAGTTGGCGAACAAGCTTGTGAGCTCGCGAGCCTTATGACGAGCCAAGTTTAAACAAAATTTTAAGATCGAACTCAAAATATTTTAGAGAAACTGAGCTTAAACATTTCAAAACTCGATTCAACTCAACTCGAATATAACCCTGTAGGTCACGAAAACGCCGACTTACTGGCAGTAGCAGGCTAACGTTGGGGCAAAATTCAGGATAATTTTTGTCACGATGTCGTTTTCTTTTGTGGAAACTAAAGATGACAATTTAATCTAACCTAATCAAACTCACCCAAATCCAACTAAATTGACTGAGTATTACTCGATTTAACTGAATTTGGATTCCGGTTTGGGTAAAATTCGAATTCTAAAAATTAAGTTTGGATTGGACGTGGGTTGTGCATTTCCTGCCCCAAACCCAAACTAGAAGCAAACATGTTTCCTATTATAAATAATATATACAAGTTCTATTCATATATTATACTTTTATTTATTATATTCATATATTAATAATAAATTCGTATATTTCGTGGCAAAAAAATAATTAACTATATTATCCGGATAATGAATTTTTATTTTATAATTTTATTATTATATTTATTTGTATATTTTAAGAAATTAAGGTCAAATTTAGACAAATAAATTGAGTATTGAATCACCCACGGGAATCCCGAAACTCGGTGGGTTTAAACTTGGGTGTCATTTTTTTCATCCAACCGAGTTCGGATTCGAGTTTGGGGTTTGAGAGTTTATTTCGAGTTTGGGGTTTGGGTTGCCAATCCAAACATGACCCATTGTGATTTCTGGTGGAAATATAGGGAATATTTTTACCCTAAAAGATGGTACAATTGTTTTTTGTCAAAACCCATAATAATTTAGATGCACGAGGAACGAAATAAACTAAGTATATGTTAAAAGGTGCACATTAGTCAATATTTGATGAGTATGAAGTGAATAAATCACATAGCAACCTAATATTAGGTGTTGTTCGATGAAATTACGTGCTAGAAAAACAACACATTGAATTTTAAGTGTTGAATACTAAAATTGCTGAATTTTTTCGTAGAAACTATTTGGTACCATCTAAAAATTAACCATTGAATATAACTTAACTCTTTGATAAGTGTAATTACTGAAAATTGAACTACACTTATAACAATTTTGTTCTTTGTATACATTATTGCACATGACTTAATAAGAAAAATTAACTTGAACTTTAATAGATAGATTATAAACATAATAGGGGTAAATAGTTCAGAACTTTTCTAACTATACCCTAATTTTAAGTTAAAATTCCATTAAACAATAAAAAAAACTCATCATATTTAGCAGTTAAAAATCTAATTTTTCATATTTAGTATTTTTTTTACTTAATTAATTAAGATAAATCATTGTCCAATTATTAAACACTAAAAACTTACTCCCTCCTTTTCACAAAGAGTTTTTTTCAATTTTTTTTTTGTTAAAATAAATGACATTTTACAAAATCAAGAAGATTTTAGTATATGTTTTCAAATATATTCTTATAATTAATAACTTGTAATAAATAATTGATATTTTTAAGGAGTTATTAATATGAATAATATAATAAATTAGTATTCATTTTAAATGCATCATGCTTTTACTATGCTATACTGGAAGTTAATTCAGTTTAGTGTTTAGAGATTGATATGATGTGAAGATTGCCAGTCCAAAAAGTTCATGTTACTTGTAAAACTAACAAATTATGAGGATGAGATTTTTGCAATTATGCCAATGAATTCATTTTCAATTATTTTTAAATATAGATACTTGTAAAAACCAATTATATCGCACTATAAACACGAGTGTCGCTTGAGTTATACTTATTTTTTGTATTTTTTACTGCCTTTAATAAAATTTTATGGTCATATTTTTTTTTTGTTTCAAAATTTTTTCATTTTAATCCATCATAAGGGCAACTCCAACCGAACAGCAAAATGTGGTAAAATCGCATTCTCAGTCTTGCTGCAATTTGTAGCAAAGCACTGTATTGGGTCTCTACAATGCTCTATTGCAAATATATTATTGTATTGATGGAATTTTTTATTTTTTTATTTTATTGTATTGATAGAAATGTTAATTTATGTTGTCATATTTTTAGTTTGTGGTATATTTAATCAATCAATATATTTACAGAATTAAAATTAAATTAATAATTTAATTTGTTTATAAATAATAGTTAAAATATAACTAAATATGATTTTTTTTAATTTTTTTTGTAAAAATCACATTCTCTGCAAATTTAAAATATAATACATTCATAATAATATAATTTAACATCAATAAAAATACTCTTCCATAATAAAACTGAACTTCCAATGCAGAGGATCATTTAGATTAATATGTGATTATTTTCTTAATTATATTGTACTTTGAGTAGGTAATTAGATAAAACTTATAATAAATAAAAAATATATTTTTATCCAAATTTATTTTATTTTGATTATTATATTACTAAATATTTATGTTCAATATTTATATGTTATTAAAAATATATATTTTTTGTAAAAAAATAAGTGAAATAATTAAATATAGGTGTAAATTGTTTAATAATAACAAAAAAAAGAGATGTGGAGAGGAATATACTCGAAATGTTTAATTTGGTATTAAAAATAGAGTTAGATGGTTGGAGAGGTTTTTAGTGTAGCTATTGCATTTTAGTATAAATTTGTTGTATTTTGGTGTTTGTGGTTGAAAATGTCTTAACATCGATCTCAACTTCGTTTGAGTGGAGTGTTAAGGTCGGATAAGATATGATAAGTTATAAAAATTTTAATTATTTGTTATTTGAGAGTTTTTTACATAGGATAAGAAGGGATATGAGGTAATTATTTATCCCCTCAAATTCTTATTTTCCTAATCCACCAAATTGGTAGGGTAAGAAGGGATAAAAAAATAAATTAAAAAATATATTTTTATTTTATAATTTTATTCTTATCTATTTATGCATATATTAGGGTTATAATTGCTCAATATATAACTTTAGATTATTAGATTATTACATTAGATTACAAATAAAGCCTTAATATTAGATTATTACATTAGATTACAAATAAAGATAACAATCATTTAGGATCCCAATATTAGATTCTTTGTGTTTTTTATCGAAAGTTTCTCATTGTTAGTTATGAACAATATGTAATTTTGTTGCAAATAACTTTCAAATCTATTATCTTTTTAAGAATATTTGGTTGATTAAACTATTTTTTATTTTTGATAAATTAAGTATAATAATTATTTATGTATATTTTATAATAGTAAAATTATTATGTGATATTCTTATTTTATCTTTTATTAATTGATATTTTAAATAATCTATCATATTCTTTTTTTTAAACTCTCAAATAATAAAGTTTTATAATTTTAATCTATCCTATTCTATATCAAATATTAAGTAGTAACCTATCCTATTCTATCTATATAATATATAAAAATAGAATACAATTCCATAAAATAATTAATATTTGACATCTTACAATTTTGACATATATTATTCTAATTATATGATATGTGTCATTTTTTAATTAAAATATTTAATATCTTGATCAATATTTAATTTTTATTAAAAAAATAAATATAAAAGCAAATCTCATAATTTTTTTGTGTTAATTTTTATATTTTTATAACTTTTATTATAATTTTAAATATTTATAAAAAATAAAAACAATATCCGGAAGGTGACTAGTGCTAAATACTATTATCAAATAGGGGCCTATTTTTTTTTTTAATTTGCCCGCACATTGTTAAGAAAAACAAATTAAAAGGCTAGACACAACAAAGAGACTAATTCACTAAAAGGCTTTTACTGTTTAACCCACCAAAAAACTATAAAAAGTACAAAAAAAGGTAAAGACACATCACCAACTCCAACTAGGGTTGGGTTTATTTGTTTGCTATTTTATCACTACCACCGTCCTCTTCTTTCCTCATTGTTCTCTCTCTCTCGCCTCCTCTCCTCTTCTTAGCTCAGAAGAGAGAGAAACCCTCAATCTCTATCTTTCTTCACCACCCTTTTCACGCCACACGTAATAACTCCGATTCAGATTGTTTTCTGAATCGAATCCTCAATAAAGCTCTCAGCTTTATTCAGTTTTGGACGTTGGATATTAGCTTTGGCGTGTGAAAAATAGGTATGCATCAAAGTGATCAGACGGTGTTGAGCTTGAGACCTGGTGGTGGTCGCGGAAGCAGACTCTTCAATCCTTCCTCATCTTCTTCTTTGTCGTCTTCTTCGTCGGCTTCGAATTCGGCTTCTGTTGCCTTCGGTGATGTCCCTCTTCTTCGTCCCCACGCCGCTACTTCTCCTTTCAAGGTTTCTTTACTGTTACCTGTCTTTGGATCTGCTTTTGTTTGGTTGGTGAAGTTGCTTTTTTGGTGTTTCCATTATTGGGTTTTTGAAGAATACAGTGGATCTGTTATTGGTGGCTGGGATCTTTTCCGGTTACATGGTGTTTTGATTGTAATATATCGAAAAAGTTCGAACCTTTGTATGTGAATTGATACATTATCTGTTATGTTGTGTTGAGGGTAAGAGAGATGGTTTATGTATTCAGAATCCATAAGACTTGGTTTCTTTAATTCATTGATTACTTTTCAGTTAAAGGGTTGTTATGTTTTATTGGTATTGTATTGGTTTGAGTTCATTCGAATCGGATTGAAGTAAGTGGAGATTTTTGTTGTTAAGTACTTTGAAGGAATCGGGAGTGTCGTGGACAGTTTGGTTAGCTGTCCTAATTCTTGGTGGGACACTTGATATGTGTGCCTGCTGTAAATATGGACATAAAGCAATTTGTGTAGGATTTAGGTGGGCATTTAGCGAGTTTCGGATGCCCATAAAGAACCTACTCACATTCATAGCCTTATTTAAGGATTTTGAGATGCTTTTGTTTTTGTGGTGATTTTCCATGAATAAAGGCAATAGGCGTATCGCACCAATTTTCAATCATCCTCTTGAAAAAGAGAGCAGAAAATCAACCTTTATTTATTTTAATTACTTAAATATGCTAGTGCTACTTTAATTTTGCATGATGAATGATTGTTGTTACATTTTAATTTCCAAAATTTGGGATGAGAAATTATGGTATCTTTTTTTCTTGTTGTTTTGATTGAAAGTTCTTGACTGTTGCCTGTTTGGTTGCTAGACTGGAGATTCACGGTTTGAGGGCCGTGATTGTGTCCGGTACACAAGAGACCAGCTGCTGCAGCTTAATGAGGTATTTTGTTATTTCCGAGACATTATCTGGGTGGAAAGATGGACTTCATTGCATTGATCGTAGTATTCTTTTCGGTTCAAGAATGATTTAAGTTAATTCATGTTTGTATTTTTACTTATCTGCATCTTACCTATTGAACTTCCTCACCTATTTGTATTTCTAGCATTTTATAATCGTTTTGTTATGATTCTGCTTGTTTGTTCATTCTGAAATTGAGTTTCTTTGCCAATCTTGCAAATTTTGTTTAGCTTGCTTATTCAAATGTTACTGTTTTTGTCTTTAAATAATATTATTGTTGAATTTTATTTACATGGAGATTTGTATTCCTTAATGTTTATTATTTCACTGTAGGCTGTTATAATCTCTGATGAAATTTTAAAAATCAAGAGAGAAATATTTGCTGAGCTTGGCAGTGAAGATCAAAGCTGGAGTCGTGCAGAGAACATTGTACGTTGCTGTCTTTACATATTTTCTTCTGTTTGAATAAAAAAGGAATATTGACTTTACAAAGAAAAAAGAACTAGTTTTTGAAGATATTATTGTGCATATAAAATAAATTTCTTTTATTTGATCCAGCCACCAAGTCAAGTTCAGAGTCGTTACTCAGAGCCAGACAATCGTGACTGGCACGGCCGTACTGCACAATTTTCTGCCTCTGGAGAGGAGAGGTCTTGGGATTCAATTCGTGAAAGTAGAGGCTTTGGTGGAAGGTATGATGCCAGGCAATCTGAAGCAAATCGTACAGACCAAGTCACTTCCCAATTTGCACGGGCACAGATCTCCTCTAATCAAGTAAAAATTCTATGGCCTTTCTCTCTCTCTCTCTCTCTTGTCTCTCTCTGTGTGTGTGTGTCTACTTCTCAGGAGTGCATTGAGTTGAATATTTTCTAATCTGGTTTTTCAATGGAAAAAAGATGTAATTTATAAAGTTATGATATTTTGGTGAATATCGAGTTGATGTTTTTGAACAAGTGCATTGTACTGTTTGTCATTTTTTTCATTGTTCCAATTGCAGTGTAAAGTATGCTTAGTTTATGATTCGTATATTTTTTTGTTGAGGTTTGGTTTGATACAAAAGGAGGAATTTGAAGTACTTTGTTCTTTTGCTTCTTTGATAATCCTTTTTCTTGTGGTTGTGTACTTTGTTCTTTTGCTTCTTTGATAATCCTTTTTCTGGTGGTTGTTACGTGTTCCACTCTGGCTTCCTTTGCTGAAATAATTCTAAATGTTGTTGCATTCTGCTGATTTTTTATGTAAATTTCTGTTTCTTTTCTGTAAACACTTTATAGTACTCAGACCAGTATTTTCTTCTGCAATGCAGGGAGGACCTGCTCCTGCTCTGGTCAAGGCTGAGGTCCCATGGTCTGCTAGGAGGGGAAATCTCTCTGAAAAGGAACGCGTATTGAAGACTGTTAAAGGGTAATTTTATTTGTGTGATCTGCCTCTAATTAATATATTTATTGTGGCCAATGCTAGCTTCTTATGGCGTCCACCGAATTGGTTCCTCTAAGCTGCTATACTTGTGGATTGTTATTTTGATATTTCCAACTGCGCTTTTGTCGGTGGTTATTGCTTATAATCTATTCAAGGATTGCTTCTTTTTATATGACTTGTTTCTGCTAATGATACAATGCTGGAACTTCTATTTTTGTGAATGAAGGCAGGCTGGATTCTTAAGATTGCCAGCTAATTTCTTTAGAGTGTAACATGGTTTAGTTGGAAAGGATATTAGACATGAAGGGTTAATTGTACTCCTGAGATGTTCTATTTTTCTTTGTCGTGAATAGACAACATTTATGCTTTTGAATGATAGTGGAATTTTTGGATTTGTGGACGTTTTAATAAAATGCTGAACATATTTCTTTATCTCTATGCAGTATACTGAACAAGCTTACTCCTGAGAAGTTTGATCTTCTCAAGGGACAGCTCATTGACTCTGGCATCACGTCAGCTGATATATTAAAGGTCAGTTTATCTTTCACTGTGCATTTCAGTGTCTTAGTTTTTTCTGATGTTGGCAGTTGTACCTACCGTCATTTTCCATTTTCCCATTGCAGGGTGTCATATCCCTTATATTTGATAAGGCTGTTCTGGAACCCACGTTTTGCCCTATGTATGCTCAGCTGTGTTCTGATCTCAATGAAAAATTACCTCCATTCCCATCAGATGAACCTGGGGGGAAAGAGATCACCTTTAAACGAGTCCTGCTAAATATCTGTCAGGAGGCATTTGAGGGTGCTGATAAACTGAGAGAGGAGGTAAAGCAAATGACAGCTCCTGAGCTAGAGCTGGAGCACAAGGACAAGGAAAGATTGGCTAAGCTTCGTACTCTTGGTAACATCCGTTTGATTGGAGAGCTTCTGAAGCAGAAGATGGTTCCTGAAAAGATTGTGCATCACATTGTTCAGGTTGGTTCTGCCACTTATTTGTCACTTGTGGGCATAGATATTTTTGACTGGCCGTTTTTTCCTCTTAAAATTATTAATTAATTCCATGTGAAACAGGAGCTTTTAGGTCCCGATGTCAAAGTTTGCCCTGCGGAAGAAAATGTTGAGGCCATATGTCAATTCTTTAACACTATCGGCAAGCAGCTTGACGAGAGTCCAAAGTCGAGGCGCATAAATGATATGTACTTCAGTAGATTGAAAGAAGTCTCATCAAATCCTCTGCTGGCCCCACGGCTGCGGTTCATGATGCGTGATGTTCTTGATCTGCGAGGAAACAATTGGGTTCCCAGGCGTGAAGAGGTAGATGCCAATGCCGTACTTTTCTTTTGGACATTTTCTTCCATATGTAAATTATATAATATAGATTAATTCATATCTTTGCAGGTTATGGCTAAAACCATCACAGAAATACATTCAGAGGCGGAAAGAAATCTTGGATTGCGTCCTGGTGCTACAGCAAGCACCAGAAGTAGCCGGGGTGTTATTTCTGCTGCTCCAGGTCCCACTAGTACCGGAGGTTTCCTTATCAACCGTCCTGGCTCTGGGGGTATGATGCCAGGTATGCCAGGGACTAGGAGAATGCCTGGGATGCCTGGAATGGATACTGATAACTGGGAGGTGCCCAGAAACCGCTCTATGCCGAGGGGTGATGGATCAACAATGCAGCCTGCAGGGCGTGTCAAATCACCAATGTTTAACAAGCCAGCTTCGCTGAACTCGAAGCTTTTACCACAGGGTAGTGGTGGATTCATAGGTGGAAAGAGTAGTGCCCTCCTGCAGGGAAGTGGGGGCCCTACTCGTGCCAGTTTTGGTTTGGGTGCAGAGCCTCCTGCCCAGGTCCCCGCACCTAGTAAACCTTCTCCCTATGTGCCACCAGTCTCGGAGAGAACTACAGCTCCTGGAGCAAGTTTGGATACCTTTGAGCTTAAAAGAAAAACAATTGCACTCTTGCAGGAGTACTTTAGTGTCCGACTCCTGGACGAAGCATTGCAGTGTGTTGAGGAGTTAAAGTCTCCAGCCTATCACCCTGAAGTTGTGAAGGAGGCCATTTATCTAGCATTAGAGCAAAACCCTCCTTGTGTTGAGCCAGTTACCAAACTTCTGGAATATCTGTTAGCCAAGAAGGTTCTTATCCCTAGGGACATAGGAACTGGGTGCCTGCTATACAGTTCTATGTTGGATGACATTGGCATTGATTTGCCAAAGGCACCAAATGATTTTGGCGAGATCATTGGGAACCTGGTTTTGTTGGGAGGTTTGGACTTTAAAGTGGTGACGGAGGTCCTTAAGAAAATGGAAGATGATTTCTCCCAGAAAGCGGTATTTAATGCTGCAATGAGGGTCATTAGCTCCAGTCCGAATGCACAAGCTATACTAGATTCACTGGCATCCGATATCGATGCTTGCCAGGCCTTACTTCAGTAAGAATTCCTCTACACGGGTACTGTCTGTATCTTATCCACATGAACTTTGTGCTTTTGGTTTCACGTTAAATCATGTTTTGGTTTCTTTATGCGACAAGCGAACTTGTAGTATGTGATATAAAAGTTGTTGAGCTGCCAGGATCACAGGGTCAATTTTTTTTGAGTTGTAAATTTAAGCGAGGTCGTAGCTGCTGCTTATGGAGGGAAAAGATAATAACCATATGATGGCATGGATTTTGATCTCGAGCATGGCTAATCATGTGCCTAATTGCTCGAAAATGAGTGGACCTTTGAAAGGATCCATCTGTTTTTGTATTTGATTAGTTTTTAATCATTTATGTTGTTTTCATGACTGAGTAATTTTAGAGATTATTGTTTAAACTGTCAAGTTCATAAATCTTAAGTTGTTTGCATTTCTTGGAAGAAATCCTCTTATTTGTGGAGATTTCATGTGTTTTTTCGAAGTTCTGTTGTAATTATGATTGTGATTCTATCCTACATTCATCTTTAGCGTGATATGATGTGTGGAGTTTCTTTGCAAATGAACTTTCGGTTCGATCTTTTAAGTAGGTGATGACCTGAAGTCTCTACCTAATGATAGTTATGCTTGTTTTCATCATATTCATTTAGTGTGCGGTAATTTTTAGTATCTTTTTGGTAGAACTCTAAAATCTTTGCTTTCTAGTTTTATAATTTTTGGTAAAATTCTTGCTGTCGAGTTCGAAAGTTTTCGTAAATCTCTAATTTCAACAGGCTATCAGATTTTAAAGCTTTGTTCACATCTACCGTAGATGGGTGTGCAGTGTGCACTTAAATTCGGTACATTTTTCTATGTTTAGAACGTGTTCTCAAGTTTTTTCTATGCTTAGAACTTGTTCCCGAGCTGAATATTTGTCGTCACCTCTTCCTCTAACCTTTTTATCTTTCTCTACTGCTATTTATGTCACCAAAATCAATTATTAATTGATTCTTCTAGTTTCACAAGTTTTCATTTGTAATCAGATTTGGTAATTCATTTTTTGATTCCCTCAGCTAGACAAAAAAAAAAGAAAACTAGAACCAAGATTCATCATTTGTAAGCTATTTTCACGGTTTCTGGAAGACAAGTCTGACTGTACAATATTTGGATATGTGTCATTTTTCAAACCATAACTGCAAAGACTAAGCAAGCTACATTACCCAAAAGAAAAAAAAAAGATAAGTAAACTTGTTACTGCAAAGTGTCATGTTGAAAAAATGCGAAGTGTTATTCTTATCATATAAGTTTATAATCAATTTTCAATACTATTTTTGTTGGAAATCAGGTTCCCAATTTACACAATAACGTTACATGATCAGAGAGTATACGAATATGACACAATATGTTTGACACAAATTTTTCTTATGTTATGTGTATTTATACGATACAAATAAATGATGAACACAAATTGTGACCTTTCATCAAATATAAATCTTGCGAAATATTCTTTGTTGCTTGTGGTTGGCACACAATTTTCTTTTTAAACAATCCTGGGTGGCAATAGAAAAATAATTCTTTGTATTTTTTAAAAAGTGGCATATAAATAGCCCAACCAAAAATTCTCCCGCTCAAATTCACTCTTCAAACAGTATGCCCATAACTTCATGCGACCGGAGAACCACCACCACCACTGCGACAGCCACCACCGCAGCTCCGCCATCCAACGACGAAGCCCTAAAACTGGCAGTTGCGATCTCTCTTCTCCGCTCCAAACTCTTCAATCACAACCACCTTCCTTCCTCCGACGCTCTTCGCTGGAAACAAAAGGTCTCTCTCTCTACCTCTCTGCGTGTGATTTTTTTTGTGTGTCTAGATCCAAACAAATTATTTAATTAAGTTTTTTTAATTTAATTTATAGGCTAAGGAGAGAAAGCAAGAGATTCTTCGATCACAAGATGAACTCAGAGAAGCTGAAGGTTTATTTAAACTTTTTTTGTTTGTTTGTTCAGCTTTCTGTTGTTTTGATTACTTCTTAATTTTATTTATTTTACTTCACATGGAGCAGATCGCGATTTGTTCCCGCAAACGGCGACGTGCAAGTGTTATTTCTTCGATAATTTGGGAAAGAAGCAAGTCGGAGATGTCTCCGATCGTACTTTCAATGACGTCATTCGGCGACGCTTTCTTAGGCAAGGTGCTAATTTTTTCTAAGTTTCTTATCTATATGATTTTAAAAGAATTATAAATAGATTTTGAGAATTTTGTGTGTTTATGTTTTCTTTCGATTTTACAGTGCGGTCAAGTGAAAGGAGGAGGAGAAGAACAGACGGTTCCACTCAACGACGTCGTTTAGGTATCATCAATTTCATAACTCTATTAATCTACTTGAAATTTGAAAGGAAAAGAATCTTTTATCGTTATGTTTGGCAACATTTGGAACATAACAGGGAATGTGACGATAATAATGCATTATCATATAATTAGCGTTAGTAAATATTAAGTTCATGCAATGGATTTATAATCTGTGAGAAGCGTTGAATGGAAAAGGAAAATGGAATTGCATTCTGTGTTTATTGGATTGCGATTTGGGGATTGGGGGGAAATGAAAGGCCCCATGTTTTTCCTTCTAGCTTCTAGTCAATTTATAGCTTATGGTTGGTGGTTCGAGGTCACTTAGAGTGATTAGTGTAATATACTTGCTAGTATTGATTTTTTTTTATGTCTCATTATAACTTGATAATTCAGAGTTTGATTAGCTCTGTCTGATGAGTGTGCGAAGGTATGTGTGTATGCATGTGTGTATTGATCAGATTAAATAGGTGTACTCAGCTTGTAATAGAACTGCAGATACAAGCAGTGAAGATGATGCGGAGCAGCTTAGAGCGTCTGTTGATTTTCTAATGGAACTTTGTGAGACTGCTTCTCCTGTAAGAGTGGTTTGCTTTAGTTGATCCTTTTCGAGGACTCTCAAGCTATAAGATTTGTTACTGAATCTTATTTTTTCTGTCAAATGTGCTGATTAAACTTTTTTAGGCGGCAGAGGGAAGTTTTGCAAACTGGTCGCATCAAGCTGTGGACTTCATTTTAGGTACTATTAGTATTTACAAGTCTGTTAAGATTTTTTCGAATTGTTTTTTTTTTCTTAATTTTTTCTTCATTGTGAGTGTGTTAAGTTTTTGTGGCATCTTCTGTTACTTCTTACACTAGTTTTATGTTGAATGTATTTGCATTTTAGATGCAGTTAATAGTTGTATATTACCATCTTTTGGTGCTCCATTGTGGAGTTTAAGTATGACTGGATTGTTGTTCATGAGCTTATGTGGTATTGTCATGACCCACAGTTTTTCAATCAACTTCAAACTTGACCGTTTATTTGATATCTTCATTTATCGTTCCAGTTATTCTGTTGAATTATCTAGTAGACAGTTCTGCCTTTCGCTCGGAAGAAACTGAGAATCATTGAAACTACATGTGGTACAAGTTTTTTGAACCAGACATTGTTCTCAAATGTTTGAAAATGATTCATAACTGAGACCAGCGAATTCTAAGGTCAAGAATGTCTTATTGTAGCTGATTAAAAGCAGTTGGGATGATTCTTCTTCTTCTTCTTCTCCTTCTTATGTTGGTTTGGGGTCCATTCCGTCTATTAATCTCCACTTTCATTTGTTTGTTTCACTTGCTGTTTATCCTTTATTTTGCTGTCTCTTATTTATATTTCCTCTTTCAGCATCATTGAGGAACCTGTTATCAAATGGAAAGAACATGGAGCTCATAGAAGGAATAGTCACCAGTCTAGTTATGTACTTGGTTAGAAGGATGTGCTCCCCTTCACATGGAGATGGTAAAATTCTATGGAAATTGATTATTTTTATTTAAGCGGTCTTCATGTTGACATAGCATTAGATAATATAATTCTCATCTGGGTTCTCCGGCCCTCTTACTTTACTTTCTTCCTTTGAATAAATCCCTTGGAGTGGTCGAATGGTGGAATATTATTACAAATGTGATGTTCTGATGTCCTGTTTCAGAGTCAAGTAACACTGATGCTGATGCTCAGTTCTATATTCAACACTTAATTCGCAAGTTTGGAAGTGAATCCTACGTTGGACAGCGCGCAATAATTTCAATTTCTCAACGAATAGCTGTAGTTGCAGAAAACTTACTTTTCTTGGATCCATTTGACTCTTTTCCAAACATGCACTGGAGTTTGTTCATTATGTAAGTATTATGACTACAGTCGCAACCTTTATTCCAATCTTTTTTATTGCAATTTATTCTGCTGAAATGCTTAACCCTCTTTTGTTTTGAAGCAATAATAAGCAATCAAGAGATGCTTAGCTTTGAATACATTCTGTTGGTTCTACCTGAAGATTATACTTTCTTTGAACTTCATTGAGCATATGTCCTCTGATTTTCTTAAATTGCATATCTAGGCAGAGTCTCATTTCTTCTTAAACCTCTCCTGTCCTCTCAAACTAACAAAAAAAAAGAAGGAAAAATAGCAACAAAAATTTCGTTTAGGTATACATTATTGTGGATGAATACTATTTTAGCATTGCCACCTCTTGAGCAAAATAGTTTTTCCTTAAGCATGTTAATTTAGAATGTGGATGGATTCAATAGGTTGTTTAGTCGTTGAAGAATACCCTTGCTTGATATTATGTTGATGACAGGATCCAGCTCATTGAGTTTTTGATATCAGATTACTTATTAACTTGGTCAGGCATCGAAGTCTTTGATATTGGTACTAATCTGCTTCTCCACACTCTGGTCTTAATTTGATTTATGAATTATGATACTGCTTGTCTAAATAAATTTTTTTCGTCCTTGTCTAAATAAACTCGGCTGTTTATAAATTGAATGTTGTTTTGACATTTTAAATATAGATTTAGAATCTTGAATGTGGAACTGAAAATTCAGGCATTAATGCCACTGCAGTGTTGTTTCAGGCGTGGGTGGTATCCGTTCTCCATGCTCGGAAAGCCTTAGAACTACTGGAAAACAGAAATGGGCTTTATGCGCTATACGTGGATCGAGTCATGGGTGAACTAGCTAAAATAGTGAGCCAGGTTCCATTGTTGCAGAAGCTCAACCAAGAGGTTCTTGACAATCTATTCTGCTGACTGCTGACTAAAGGTTAGTGTAAGCTACATGTTTATAT
>CAODLS011478353.1:0-12119 GCA_948243855.1 Flueggea neowawraea | reverse complement strand
TCAAAATGGCAATGGACCTCTCTGTTTTACTATAAGAAGCATTCCCAACAGTAACCAAATCAGAAGCACGAGCATCCAACGAGGTGTTATTATAAACGGTAAAAAAAGTTACAAAAGAAACGGCATCTCGCAACTTGGAGGAATACGAAGAGGCTACCTTCAATCGCGTCATGTTAAGAGCTTTGAGCCCTACAATTGCAAACAATATCAAACGTTAGCAACTGAAAAAAAACAATAGTTAGCAGCAAGAAGAGAGAGAGCGAGAAAAAAAGTATTACCATGGCATTGCAGACGGTCAGACAAGCCTTGACCAGCTGCGGGTCCCTCAAGAACAAGATGGTCGAATTTGTTATGTTTCTTCAGAGGTGGATGTTTCGTAACAGAACGCAATTCCATGACTGTGAAAGTGAAGTAAAATTAAACCAGTGATTAGTTTGTTCATAAGAATGCGAAAAAAAAGATAAAGGAAGAAATCGAAGAGGATGTACCGGAGAGGAGATGAAAAAGGATGAAGAAGAGAGGGAATAAGAAGAGGAAGCGACGCCATCCACCGCCGCAAGATCTCATAACTATCAGCAACTTATTTACTTCACTGCCACTGATGGAGCCCTGAAGAAACCCTCGTAGAGTAAAGATATGAAATCTTGAATGCGACTGAACTTTTAGATCTAAAAGATTGAGCACTCTGATGAAGCCGATGTGGAAGAACCGTTCTTGTCGAGTGAACTGCCAGATCTAATATCATTTTCTACCTTGGTACTAGAGACAAACTTCAGGGATGGTAAAGATGCTTTTTCAAAATGCAGGGACTCATCCAAATCTTTTACTAAATCTTTGCTACCACGACATAATTAGCCCAAATTCCCAATCCAAGGGACTCTCTGTCCCTCCGTCGTCATCTTCTACAATTCTTGCTTTCAAACTCGCTTCGGTCGCCCGAGAAAGAGAAAGGAAGACAAACATGTCAAAGAAATTTCCTCTTCCTGAAGAAATCATCACAGATATACTCTGCAAACTTCCCGTCAAGTGTTTACTGCGATTCAAGTGTGTGTCAGAGCTATGGTTTTCTTTGATCTGTGATCCTTAATTTGCAGAATCTTTCTTTCAAATTCCAAGTATTTAGATCCTGAAGCACTCTGTGGTGTCGGAGATGACATTATCCCTAACATCGAGCACGATATACCAATAGATCTTGATTTTTATAAATATTTTGTAGGTTCTTGTAATGTTTTGATATCAGCTGGGATCGCTATTTCCAAAAGTGATCCCTTGCAGTATAGTTGATAAAGTTTTTGGCGTCGTTTGTCAGGAATCAAGTGTTTGAGGTGCTCGCTCTTTCCAAAAGCAATTTGTTGTATTCAATCCATCAACAAGATAAGTCAGAGAAATTCCCTTTTCTGCAATAGGTAATACCGGACTGGGTTATGATTCACAAATTGATGATTACAAGATAGTAAGAGGTCCACTTAGAGGGCAGCTCGTGGAGGAATATTTAAGAACAGTGTGTTCTTTCGAGGAGATGGCGTTTTCTTAAATGGAGTTTTGCGTTGGCTAATTAGAAAGAAAGATGCATCCAAGTCATTTGCACCCATGAATCTTCATTTGTATGTTTTGAAGACTGGTTGGTCATGATGATTTTGATTTGTTACTTGAAAAATGTATGTGAAAAGAGCAAAGAAGAATCGAATTCTAAGTCAAGGAAGAAAGGAGTGAACAAAACGTGTTGATATAATGTTCCTGGAAATTCACAGAATCTGAAGCATTGACAGAGTCCAATGAATCAAGTAACCGTTACCAACTAGTAGTTAAAGAGTATTAAGAAACACAGAGAACAATTCAAAACCTCAATGCGCCAATCAAGCTATTCCAGCTTTCTTCAGTGTGAGGAAAAAACAGCTAAAAGCTACTTTACGGCTTTAATTAACTACTAGTACACGCTACCTATCCTTTAAAACTAGTCAAAAGGCCTATTTGACAGCCTTGTTCTCGTAAAATCCCAATTTTTCTCTTCATAACGGTTCATACATGTGTCAAATGGAATTCCAAGTTCACAATAATTGGAATATGCAATGCAGATTCAAGTTTTTCAATGTTGTGCAGATGGGTTCCAGGATCTGTGGAAGCTGCAACTTGAGAAAATCAAGACAGCTAAATGCAATACAGAATTCAAAATAATGAAATGTGTAGCCGTTTTGATGCAAACAATGAAAAGTCAAGTCTTCATGATCTGAGTCTAACTTAAATCATCAGTGACTGTAGTTGGTGTGTAATTAAGGGTAGTAATTCTTTGTGTCTGAAACTTGCAAGAAAACAAGGGAAAGAGAGTCAATAAGACAATGTCAAAAAAAAAAGACACAATTAAGATAATTACCAGAAAAGATCATAAATTTCTGCATGATGAGTATAACATTCAGCTCCAATATGTATATACTTGACACTGTAGATGCCGAAACCTAGAATTCTGCAGAAATGGAATCACAGTTAAGAGGCATTGCGACCAAGCCAGTGAAGTTCAAATAAGTACATTAGCTATTGCAAATCTGAAAATTGACCGAAGAACCCAACCATAAACTCTGCAGCCCATACATTGCAATGCAATTGACAAAAGGTGTAACATAACTGAGAAATATATCAAAACAGGAAAAGATTTACTTTTTGTCCAGCTATGCTTGAATACAATGCAAGCAAGGATTTTTACATGCATTTGTATATGCAGAGGCAATGAACTAACAGCTACCGTTTATTCTGGATGCAAAAGATAAAAATAAAAACGGTTTACAGGGCACTCTAAACCATGCTGCAGGCAATGATTTAAATCCGAGCAACTCCAAAGGACGACAGTGCAACTACAGGGAGTTGCAATGAACTAATTTGCATCAACCAAATATACAGTAAAAACATTAAACGATTTCAAGGATATTATTCCTAGACAAGCACTTAAACAGAAAATGCATCAGTCCGGAGTAAGAGAATAGATTAAACTGAATTATCGTGTGCTGTTTTATTTGAAATTGCATAGGAATGATACACGTCCAGAATATACTCTCTGTCATGAATTCTACAATACTGAAATTACAACAATTACATATTCCAAAAATTGAAACAAATGAAAACGATGCCTCTGGTTTTCTGTCGATACAGCTCAAGGAGTGCCCAGCACCAACCACCAAAATCTTTCTTCAGCACGGTACAATTATCCTCCTTATACAGCATCAATTGAACATATAGGGAAACGAAAGTAATCGTGCAATGAAAAAACAAAAAAATGTTAAGGAAACAATCATAAGAATCAGAATGAACGAGAAATCTTTTAGAGTACCCGGGCACAGGACCAACCAATATCCAATTCATCTTGCATCAGCCTTCTTTCCACCGGCAGAATAATAACTGAGATACCACCGAACGAATTTCTTCAACCCCGTTTGCAGATCTGTGGAAGGTTTATACCCCAGTTCCCTTTGTGCTGAACTAATATTTGCATGAGTGAACTGAACATCCCCATTTCTAGGCAATTTCATAATATTCCTCTTTGCCTTCACCTTTAGAAGCCTTTCCAAAATACTCACAAGATCAGAAACAGGAACAGGCGAGGTATTCCCTAAATTGAAAACCCTCAACTGTGCTGGCCCCTTCTTCTTCCCACCACTCCCGGTACTCTTCTCTGCGGTATCCAATGCAGCTAAACAACCCTTTACAATATCATCAATGTAAGTGAAATCCCTAGCAACAGTCCCATGATTAGCGGCTTCAAAAATAGGTATGCTCTTCCCCTTCAAAATATCCCTAGTGAAAAAGAAATAGGCCATGTCCGGCCTCCCCCAAGGTCCATAAACGGTAAAAAAACGCAACCCGGTAAGCGAAAGACCATAAATGTGATTATAAGTATGAGCAATTTCCTCCCCAGCTTTCTTAGTGGCAGCATACAAACTAGCAGGTTGATCAGTTCTATCCTTCTCTGAAAAGGGTACTTTTGTATTCAATCCATAAACAGAACTTGAACTTGCCCACACAATTGCAGGCTGTGGGTTAGCCTCCTTACAAACTTCTAACAAATTAACAAAACCAGCAATATTACTATGAACATAAGAGCCAGGGTTCTGCATTGCATACCTCACCCCTGCCTGCGCCGCCAAATGCATTACATGAGTGAATGCCACAACCTCAAATAGCTTCTTCAACAAAGCGACATCGTTTATATCTCCTTCAACGATAAAAACCGCGGTCCGTTCAAGAAGAGCTTGGCGTGCCCTCTTCAAAGATGGATCATAGTAATCATTGAAATTATCAAGACCCAATACCCCATCACCACGCCTTTTCAACGCCGCCGACACGTGGGTCCCAACAAACCCGGCAGCTCCGGTGACAAGCACAGAGAAGCCATTTCGAGACCTGATTCGGGCAGAAGCCCTGACCCGTTTCTCCCAAGTGGGTCCGCCCCAAGAAGAGGTACGAAGTGACCGGCGAGATGGGTCAGAATGGAGAGGGCTTGAAGTGGCAGAGGAGGAAGATGTCCGTGGGGATGGAGATCGGTAAAAGAAGAGAAAGATTACACCAATGCAGACACAAGACCAGAATGTGAGCTTGGCGAGTGAGGAATGCCATCTCAGCCGGGAGTACGCATACGGAGATTTCTCCATCTTGAATTTGCCTGGCGTCGACGGGATGTGATCAAGATGCGACATTTTTTGGACTAAAAGATTCGATCTTGATTATCTTCTTTGTCCTTTTCTTCTATTCTGATTTGGGGCTTAAAATCTGGACTTCTGGTGGTGGCGGTGAGGGAGCCGTGGAGGAGGTGGAGGAGATAAGGGTGAGGTGGTGGTGGGTTTCTTGGTTGGTTTTGCACTTTTTGATGGCTTGGGATGGATATGAAATGGAATCTTTATGGTTTCTTGGAGGGTTGGTTTGGTCTGTGAATTGTGTTCTTAGGGGTTTACACAAAGCATATTTGAGTTTATTTTTTAGTTGCCCAATTGGATGATTGGAGGAGAAAGAGAGAAGACTATAAAATTTGTGAGATGGGTAATGAAGAGAGATGGGTGAAGAAGAGAGAAGAGTCAAAGAATTGAGGGTTAACTTATTGACTAGTTTAAAAAAAGGAATTTGGGTTTTTTTGAATAAAAATATGGTTGAGAAAGAAAATCTTAATTGGGTAAATAGTGGTGGTGAAACTTGCAAGAGTTAGGGTTTGGCTATCCAATTTTTAATGTGTTGGTCCCAATTGAATTGGTTGGGAGACCTTTGAATCTTGGGCATGTAAATGTATATAGAGTATAAAATATTCCTTTTTTAGGTACATTCCTTTATTTAGAGAGTAATTAAAAAGTTTTGGAATTTAAGAAATGAAGGGTAATGGTTGGTTAGGAGGGGATGAGGTGGAAGAAAATATGATGGCTGCTTGTTTTTCATTAACATTGAAAGCTGTCACAGATTTTAGGCTTTCAATTATCTCTTTAATTTTTAGGTACATGATCCACATAATTTTTTTTTTATCTTTAGAAGCTGATTCAATGTATAGTTTTATATGCATGTAAGCATCAGTTTATTCATTGACAAAAAAAAAAGAAGTATCAATTTATTTTAAGTATATATTTTAAAAAAATACTCCTTATTCTGGTTATTTATTTTTCAACTACAATTATTTTCAGTATATCTTTCGGGAAGATAATCAGTGTACTCGTTGGCTTGTATATTTTCATCTTTTCAATCTTTTGATTATTATCATAATTATATTATATTTTTAGAACTTTTTTAGAAATTTATGTATCCTAATGTTACGAGATTTTTGTCCTCTAATTTTAATAAAAATACTTATTTGTCCTTTTCTGATTAAGTCGGCTTAGCTGAATGATTAGTTTGAATGTCAATCTCACTGAATTGGCCTGTAAATAGAGTTTGGTATTTTCTTCAAAAAAAAAAAGATTATCATTTTAAATTGACAAACTTTTAAAAGAAAAAAAAAGGCAAAAGAATGTGAAACAATAAATGTGCGAGATTTTTTATACATCTATGAAGGGTGTTTGGTTTACATATCATTCATGCATATTTTACTAACATAGCAATACGAACAATCAACATATCAAGTTCGAAAAAACAAAACTTTATCATTTTCTTTTTCTGTTTTTACTATATAATAAGAACAAACACGATTATAGGAATTTCTCAGCAATGTGAGTTCATTAAATGCCATTCAAACCAAGAAATGGAGTCATTTTCACTATTGTGGTGGGTGGGGATCTCTGGTTGAACCTTGAGGATGAGGATAGGTAATGGTTACTTTCTATTTCCGAAGCCTAAAATGGTTATGGAAGTAGAATACAATGTAACTGGATAAAATTATACTATATAGTACTTGATACTTCCTCATGGTACAGCAGGCTTACAAACGAAAAAGAAATGTATATTTAGTTCTTCTCTTCTGTTACATTAAAGCAGATAAAAATGAGGTAAAAATTTTATTTATAATGGTTTCAAGATCTAAGAAGTGGATGAACAAGTTAATTTGAAGCAAAATAGATAAAAAGATTGCAAAATGTAATAGTGCATTCGATATGAAATTTCACTTGGAAAGAAACCACGAGCAAGAAACAAATTGTACAATCAGTTGCCAAACCATCAGAGTGGCAACCGGCCAATTCATTGGCTAGCG
The DNA here is from genome assembly GCA_948243855.1 of Flueggea neowawraea. Classification (NCBI taxonomy): domain Eukaryota; kingdom Viridiplantae; phylum Streptophyta; class Magnoliopsida; order Malpighiales; family Phyllanthaceae; genus Flueggea; species Flueggea neowawraea. Next base: position 5,470 of record CAODLS011478353.1, on the reverse strand, counting down.
AGACATGGATTAAGAGACACTAATTAATTTCTAGTTTAAACCGGATTGTATTCCTCATCATATTCTTAAACTTAAACTCATGTACTAAGACTTATATGGTGCTACAATTGTACAGGGTCAATTTAGTTGAATCGGTATGGTTGGGGGTGCCACATTGATACTGAATTAACTTAACTGAATTGGTATTAATGTGGGAAGGTCGTTTATTAGAAGAAAGTATATTGTAAAAATATTTTTAGATCTTATTCTCTTATTCTATTGCGTTTGTCATGCTGCAGATTTTGTTTTTTGTTTAATGAATGAAACTTATGCTTATGTAAAAAGAAAAAAAAAGGTTTAAATATTGTTGATTTTATTGGGTATTTTTAATTGCAAAAGAGAGGGAAAAAGAGGTCAACATTTTAGTGATAGGAACAAACTTGAAATGAAGGCAAAAGCACACCTTTCCAGTGAATTGTTGGTTATCTTAGATTGCAATTTATGTTAGGCTAGCATCATGTGAGGTGGTTGTACATGTAGAGATTATAATAGAATCACAATCTGAAACCATTCCTTCTTTCTTTGAAAGCTCAAAAGCCACAAAAAACATTTATATATGCAAAGAATGAGTGATTCTCAAGAATATTACCAATTTCTGTTGTCCCACAAATTCCATACAATTTATTTATCATCAATTTCATCATCATAATTTACAACATACAAAAACAATAATAATAAATTTATCACATAACACCTAAATTCATACCATTGAAAGTTGTGACGAAGTGGTACGAATTTCTCTTTTTTTAAACAATGTCTTTGTAAAAAAAAATTGCTTTAAAATTTAATATCAGAGAACTTGTTGTTTGTAAAGAATCTTACCTAACTTAAATTTAAATTAATTACATATCAAAAGAATATGTAAATATGGTGATTCAATCAAAAGAAAAACACCTTAACTCACCAGCATCAAATCTTTGAAAATTCATCTATTATCGATTAGTTATTTTGCAGGAATAATATAGTTCTGATCTCCATATCTAGTTGAAAATAATTGCATGTTGTTTTGATGTTTTTAAGAAACTCAAATCCTAGTCTTCATGACTCATAATCTCCATCTGCAATTATTCTAATGAGTCAAGCCTATGCAATTTGTGCATAAAAGCATCCCAATATTCTCTCTAAATCAACTCTTTCTCTAAGATATGGAGCCAAATCTGATTTTTTTTCCCTTTCCAACAGACTTCACATGTGTTAGCTCCTCCCATAAATTATAAAAGAGAGCTACATTTACTCTACATGGGCATGGGGAGAGAATTAGCTCCTTATTGATTTTTTAATAGTTATTTTTTTCTTTTTACATCATGTGCGTGTTGTTGTTATTATTTGCGAAGGAACTGTTATAAATTTATTAATAAAAAAATGAATTGAAGAGTGGAATAAATAGTGTTATTGGTGGCCACGGGCCTTGTAGTCCAATGATAAGAGCACCACGGTTGATGCCATGCATCCCGGCTTCGAACCACGTGGCATGCGTATGTGCGTTTAATGCCTCATCGTGTAAGTTGAAGCCTAACCAAAACAAAAAAAAAAAGATTGTTATTAGTGTATGTACAAAATCTAGACAAATTAAAATAGAGATGAATTATTTATAGTATAATGAGAGTATTTACAAGGAGTCTATTGAGATGCTCAAAGCAAGCTATTTTGGCTGCAGCAATTGTGTCCCAACGGTGACATTCTCTCAATTGACGCAGGACGTCTTGAGGTCAAGGTGACATGCAGATAAGTGTGTTTCTCATCTCTTCTTGGTGGGTGAATTGAGGCCGTACAAAAAAAGAAAGCAACACATTCTAGGTCACCAAATGTTCTGAAATAGTAAATTATAAAATAACAGTTGTAGAGAATATTGCACGGAAGCAAATTATTGAACCACGTTTTTTTTTCTGTCTCATAACATCGATTGTTTTTGTTGACCTCCTTTAACGAGCATGTATGGACAAGCCATAATTTATAACATCAAGTTTATAATAATTTTGTTAAGAAATTTGGTCGTTTTAGTCATATGTTAACTAAAAAGTTTCAATTTTTTTCGTCAAATTATGCTCTTTATGGTTTTAGTGGCATAGGATTTGACTTTGAGAACTTTGATTAAGGGAGAAGTAACTTGTACCATTTCATCAGTCCTTCTCATAATATTTTTGGTAACAGTTATTATGAGATATTTTACGTCATGAATTTCCTGCTTTTATCATTAAAAAAAAGAAATCATTTCTAAAATGTCTAAATAGACAATTAATTGGCAAGTGAATTATAATGAATTATTCATATATCTCATAAATATATCTAATAATGCATGTAAAATATGTGCTATGTTTATTAATAACTAGTAATATGCCTGTATTACACAAGTTTACTTGTGATATAACATCCTGAAAAATTCTAGTCTACACTTGGTGTAGGGTCTCGTTCCTATACCAGACCAATAAGAAACTGTTATTCTCTTAATAACAGTTTCTGATTGATTTGGTGTAGAAACGGAGTTTTACACTAAGTATAAGCAATAATTTTCCATAGATTTTTCTATATATGGTAACTGTTTACAACAATCGGTGAAAGAATCAGAGACAAATGAAGAGTATTATAGATAGTGCAAGAAAAGATCTTCCATGCCAAATAAATATAAGGGTGAGATTAGCAGTTGTTTCAATGAATTTGGGTCCTCTCATCTATACCAGCCATCTGCTTCAATTATAAAGTCATTCGAGTCTACGAAGAGGTTCTCAAGAAGTTGTTGCGCGTTGGGCCTGCTCTCTCATCAGCAAATTCAAAGTATCATAAACCAGTTTTGATATTTTCTTCATGAAACCACCTTTTTCTTGATATTGGTCCTCTGTTTTGCTTCGCTGGCTAGATTGTACTCAATTATATTTTTCCAAAGGGTTGTTACGGGATCTCCATAGTAACCCTTCTCAGCTAGCGAAGAAGTAACAGGAATGATATCTAGAAAGAATAACAGAAGTTTATGATCATGTCAAATTTGAAAAGAGACGAAAAAAATGCAACCGTAATTGAACCAAATTAGACAAACCATTTCGCATGTGCAACTATGAGTGATAAAATGCTTTACGCATGTGTTGCTAAGTCGGAGATTTGGATCAAATTCGACACGTTTTAGATGTCCACTTCCTTCAGCCAAATTACTCTGCCTTGAACACCAATCACAATGATAAAATACAGTCGGCCAACCTCCATAACATGTAAAAGCAGTCAACAACATTGAAACAGACTACAGGTACGAACCGAAATGGCGACAAAAGTGATCAATAAAAACCCATGATCCTTAATCGTCTTCATAGAAAGAAAAAAGGATTAAAAAGAACATTCCAAAACAAATATGCCCTTAATCATCTGCATTTGGACCCTTAATCGTTATACAACCATACACTTCGAAATTGCATCTACAATATCATTAATCATTCTCAACTGAAACTTAACTTCTAATTGCTGTTTGTGGACAAAGAATTCACTTTGAAAGAAAGGAAAAATGTTAACCTTAAGGCATTGAATCCTCTGTGTATCACAAATTGGTTAATTTCTTTATGACCAATATCAGAATTAAATTAGTAATGATGATATGTAACAGCCAAGCAACATTAATAAAAGTGAATAAAGAAAACATTAACAAAAGTGATTCTTGAAAGAAGTAGAGACAGCAGAGAAACATTTTATTTGACATATTGGAGGAATAAAAATAATTCTGAGGGCAGCAACCCATGTGAGAAGATGTTAGGAAAAATAAAAGCTGAAATAAGTATTAAACAGTGTTCCATAGCAAATGGGAACAATTTGTATGTTAATGTGAAATGCAAGTGACAGAGTTGATGGGTTCAGAAATGTTGAAGGAACGTTCGTCCCCCCTTATTCTATACTTCACTTGCCTGGTGGCTGTTCATTCACGTGAACATTGTATATCATCTCATCAATTGTTTCAGACTTCTAGTTGGTGGGAAAAGACACCATCAACATGTAAGAACTTATTGGTGTCTCACTGTCTTGGTAATGGCTTCTACAGTTACTTGAATTATTAATAACATTAATCATTAGTTTTGAAATTGAATGAAGCTACTATTCAATCTTTAGATATTTCTTTTGATACTTGATTCTCAAGTATCTATGACATTTACGTGAAGGATGGGTTAATTTTACTTGTGGTCACTAAACTTTCGGTATTTTTTAAGTATGATCACAAAAGTTACTTTTTGTCTAGAAAGGTCACCACATTTAAGGAATTTGTTCACCTGGTCACTATAGCCAGATTTTTTAAATCCTCCAACTAGATAAATAACATGGCAACCACATGGGGAATAATTTTGCCACATAGATACACACATGTGCATTACTCAAAAGAAAAAAAAAAGATTTTTTTTGAACCCATTAAATTAAATTGAACCAATTTTAACCTAGAAGCAAAAATTAAACCAATTAGAATTCAAATCATTAATGGTAATTCATATAAAAAATTCATACATATGACATATCCCAAAATTTTAGAGAAAGAGAATATATGTTGATTAATCTCAACAACAATCAAAATACAAATTAAGAATTGGAATCCAACAATCATAAATAAGAATTTAAATACCGAAAAATTGATTCAAAGCCCAAAAAATCTCAAGCAAATACATTAATTTAATGGTTTCACAAAAAAAAAAAGACTATTTTTCTTTCTTTTCAGTAATGTCCATGTATGTATCTATGTGCCAAAATTATTCCACATGTGATTACCATGTCATTTGTCTAGCCAAAGGATTCAAAAAATCTGGCCATAATGATCATGCATGAACAAATCCCTTAAATGTGGTGACATTTTTGAACAAAAAGTAACTTATGTGACCATGCTTAAAAAATACCAAAAGTTTAGTGACCATGAATAAAATTATTCCTTTTGTTGGAAAAAGCGGTCCACCCATAACGGGTGAACCAAACCCGGTCGGTCAATGTGTGAACCGAGATCATAAACCAAAACCAATTGACCAATCAAATTGAGTTAGGAACGAAATGGGCTCTTCAGGAAATGGCAATGACTATGCTTAATGAAAACAACCTCCCTAAGTATTTTTGGGCTGAAGCGGTTAATACGCATGCTATATAATGAATAGGGCATATATTCGATCAATACTCAAAGAACCCCTTATGAGTTGTGGAAGGGTAGACAGTCAAACATATCATATTTTCATACATTTGGTTGTAAATGTTATGTCCACAATAATGGAAAAGAAGTCTTAGAAAAATTTGACTCCAAATCTGATGAAGGAATTTTCCTTGGATATTCATCCATTAGTAAAGCTTATAGAGTCTACAACAAAAGGCTTGAGAAGATAGAGGAATTTGTTCATGTCATTTTCGATGAATCTAACAATCTTATGTCCATAAGTGTTGATGATGACGATGAAGGAAGATTAGGTGTTAATGAAAGACTCAAGGACCT
>CAODLS011478264.1:0-31648 GCA_948243855.1 Flueggea neowawraea | reverse complement strand
GCAAAAGACTCATATCAATTTTCAGTTTAAATATCTAAAAAATTAACAATGCTAAGAGAAAGAGTGGAATTATGGCTTGATAATATGTGAATACATAATAATCCTGATGAGGTGTCAACCGATCAAAATAATATTAACCTGTTCAGAATAGTAAAATGTGAGTAAAGTAGTGAACAAAGTCGATCCACATAGACCAATGGGAAATTGTTTAATTGCCGAAAGAAAATAAAAATAAAATAAGTTGATGAAAAATGTAATTGAGACCGAAATTAAAAGCAAACAGAGATTAAAAATTCGCAACAGAGAATTAAACAACAAGAATGAAAATGACAAAAGTTCAATAATAGTAAAAACCCAACTAAGGTACTTCTCTGTTTAATCCAATCAGTCGATTACAGACACAAAAGATGAATATTAAGCATTTAAACAGACAGAGTTATCGTTAACGATGACACACTCAATTAATCAATCCCTTCTCACATGTTCGATAGGCTCGGGACTCCCTGCAGACTATTTCTCTAACCACTAGACAAACCCCGGGACGCCCTGACAAGGTTTAATCTATGACAACAGTACGAATTAAAGGGACCTCTATCCTAGCCAATGAAACCAAAAACGCAGTGATTCATTTAAACTAGATTATTCAGTTTCATAACAATGAATAATGTTCAATACATAAATTCACGTTATTCGTTACCTAGATTAGGACTAATGTGACACACTATCAATCTTAAATAACAGTATACTATCTCAATTAATCAACCAACGAGCCTTTGTTAATCAATCAATCAAAATAATAATATAGGAACTCAAGCACAGAAACTGAATAAATACTTCAATTAATTAATAACATTTAAAATAAAGGTCTCACAACATCTATGGATTGAACTTCGAAATACCTTAACTAGTGAGAGATTTAGTTACACATGCTTAGAGGAAGAACGCCAAAAGTTGGGGAGAGTGGCGACTGCCTCTAAAGAATGCGTGAATGAAAAGTTAAGAGGAGAGAGAGAAAATTCTGTTTAAATACATCTCCTAATTAGGAAAACCTAAATCTCCTAAAAAATAACTAATAAAAATAATAATAAAGCTAATTATTTTGATCCAACAGTAAAACTGAGTTAGAAGCATTCAAAACACATCCAAAACATAGCTAATAAGTATGGCACGTAACCCAATGCAAGTGGTCAAACTTGGTCAACGAGCGCCAACTATGGAGTAAATGCAGTTTTCGCCTAAAATATGCAGAAACATCTCCAAATCCTCATATTTCACCAAGATCTCACCTAAAACACCAAAAAAACATAAAAACATAAAAATACACAAACAATAATAATTTATAATGCAAAAGCACACACAAAATGCAACATAAATCATGCTTAAAATGCAACCTATCAAATTTAGTAAACAATAATCCAAAATTGAAAGAATAAATAACAACGAAGAATGCAAGTTCAACCTGAATTAGAGCCAGCAATGCTGTTTTCTTAATCTTCTCATCGATATTGCAGTTCTGTTGTTTGAAACTTGAATGGTTCATGTAATTTTCCAACAATATTTACAATCTTTGTAGTATTATTTTTTCAATCTCAACTTTGATGGAATTCCTTTTGTACTAAGTGTTTTACTTCCCTAAATTGCCAATTGTGAAGTATTTCCATCCATAGGCAACCTCATAAGAATCAAAGACTTGTATTTGACCTTGATGTTGTTGGTGTTCACAATTCAGTTGACCAAGCTATAAGGTAAATTGCTTCTAACAATAAATAGAAAAATTGTTTGACATCCAAATCGTGTTGAAAGATTTTGGTAATGGCGTTTATCAAGCATATTCTATTTATTTTGTTTTTCTTTTCACTGTATGTTTCTTTGTTTTTTTATTCACTGTATATTTTTTTTTGGAATTTGTAAAAGCATATACTAAACTACGTTAAAATTTCAAGACAAAAGAGTATTGTTTTAGACCATTTTAAATTAAAAATAAACATAATTTAATGAATTACTGATGCATTGTGAACAGAAGAATTTATAAGTTCTCAGAAACACTAATAGATGAATTTTTATTCTAAATCTTGATAAAAATAGTGGTAAAAACTAACTTTGGTTAGTGAAGATATAATAAATATTAAGTTATATTCATATAATTTTTATTAATTTGTTTAAATTTTAAACAATTTGAAAATTATAAAATTTTAAATATTTATTAAAAAATTAAATTATATTAATAATATCTTAGAGTATCGCCGAGTGTAACAGTAATTTACAGCTAATCTATTAACAAGTGACAAATCTAGGCCGAATAAAATAATAAATCTGCTTTTAAGTCCAATGAATCACGTGCCTTCTTCAGTTCTTCTTCTTGTGACTCTTTCTTTCATATCTCGTCTCTTGTTCCTTTCTCACTCTAACTCTAACTCTAACTCTGATCTCTATCTCTTCCTCCTCACTTTCTCTAACTAATCTCCACCAACATAACCACAACAACCACTAACAGCAACACCAACAACTTCCTTCTATAAATACGAGATATAAATGGCACATTCTAATTAAGGCAAGTAATTATGATAATTACCAGGTTAATAATACTAGTAACGTATGTTTAAGCATGATAAGTGTGACTCTGAACGTTATATTTTCTTAAAGCACAGTGTTATAAAATGGGACTAATATTGTTTCACCCTCTTAATCCACATTCAGAGAAACTGGAATTAATGGCAAGCCTCGTTGCTCCTCAACACCATCTCCCTCTTCAAGATGCCGAAGCTCTCAACGACGCTTTTAAAGGTACCTAACAACTACTTGTCAATTATGTTTTAAATTTTAATTTTTATTTACGATATAATATGACGCTCAATTTTCTTTAAATACTTGTATTAATGAATTTTAAGAGTAAATATTTGCCTTGATCTTCAAGAGAATATGTTAATATATTCTAGGACAAACAAATAACATGTATTCAACAAATTACATATTTTAGAGAGATATTATTTTATTAGATAAATTTAAAAAAGTTTTTTTTTATCTTCTAAATGGCAATATTGAACATATTTAGTGTGATTATTTACTTAGTTAGTAGAGAAATTTAACAAAAGACTTTTTACCTTCTAAATGCCAACTTTAGAAGGATTTAATGTAATTATTTACTTAAATTCATATTCAATATATGAATCTGGACAAAGAGCAAGTTCAAGAGACATTCTCTAAAATATTTTCATTGATTTTTTAAATTTTGTGGTAATTTATAATTTTTAAATAATTAATTTAATTAATATTTATTGGACACATAAAATATGTTTTTATTATGTATGAATTTATTAATCAAATAAGATGAATTAATTTTATTTAATGATATACTTTTAGAAATTAGATTAACTGTTAATTATGGAACTTCAAAACACATATAAATACATTTTAATTTTCAAATTTTTAGCAATTTATAATTTGGAATAATTCTTTTTAAATAAATATAAATAGTGAATTTTTAGGTCATTAGAAGAAACAATTTAACTAAACGAAATAATATTACACTATTATTGTTATTGGACACTAATATCGATAGTTACTAGAATCATGAGATAAGGTTTTGTTCATTTCAGTTAGTTTTAATGGATGCATTATGGAGTAACAAAAATATAAAGCATATTCTATTCTTTCATCTAAATTATTTTGTTAAATAAAAAAAAGAAAAAGCTTCAAAATCTTTTACTTTTTTATAAATTATACAAAATACAAACTTATAGGCTCAAATACAAAAAAATATTCTCTCTAGCACAATTTCAATTTATTTACTTGATATAGACATATAGTGAAGAAATTGTTTCAAAAAAAATAGTATACTTGGTATGTATGTCAAACAAAGATAACATGTGTCAAATATTAATTATAATTATTTTATTAATTAAAATTTATGATTATATATATTATTTTTTCATATAATCTAAAATTGATTGAGATTTAGATTATCTTTCTCAATCAATTAATACAAAAAATAAATAAAAATATTATGCTGGTACTACACACGAACCCTTAAACTAATTATGACATGTTATTAAGTCATCAATCAATAACTACAATTAATTTTCGATCCTCCTACACAAATCCCAGAATAAAAAGTGGTAGAGAATCTTCTATTAAAAAAACCAAAGTATTACATTTGAGGAATCTTACATATACGTTCATAAACAGTACCTATGGCATCAAGATACTCTAAATCTTTAACCTCAGTAGGCTCTATTTGGAGGGCTAATCTAGTTAGGTTAGGTCGCTGAATAAATGGATAGTCTTTTTCAGTTAAAAAATAACTACAAATAATGAAATCAATGTGATCATTTGCAAAAACAATACATAATTAAAATAAAAATACCAAAAAAATAAGAAAATGCAGCTTAAATAGAAGAGTAATGCCACATCATATGTCCTTAGACATACGATCTTGTCAAAATTATATATTAAGTATTTGATTATATTTCTATAAAGTCAATAGTTCTTAAATTTAAAACTTCTTTTTCTTGGGTTATTTAGGCTCCTAATGTCTAGAAGTAATCAAAGAATGTAAAAATATTGAGGTTTGCGTAATTTAATTGGAGCACTAAACTAGAACAGATGCTCCATTTTAACTTCTTTTTTACAATTTTTATCAGTGTTTATCAGAGTTACCTATTTGTTTAAATTAATTTTTACATCTTGATTTTTTTCTTATTTTCTTTGGTAGCTTTTCTTTTATATCTTTTTCTTTTTGAAAGATTCCATTATATATATATATTTTATTTTACCAAAACTGCAGTCTATAAAGTAGTATTTTTTTACCCCTCGAGGGGTAGCCTCGTGAGATTTTGGATTCGAATTCGTTCGGGTTCACTCTCACAATGTTGAGTTGATCAGACCTCTACTGCTCATCATCGATAAGGTACTATGATGACTACACTAGTGTACGAGTCCAAGTCCGCTGCCGGTGTCAGTTATGGCTCTCGAGAATATTCCGTAGCGGAGAGGTTTATTCGCTTATATGGTCACGTCCAATAGGAGTACGATATCTACTGGTCGCCCACGACTCCCCTTTTTTCAGCAAAAAAAAGTAGTATTTTTGTAGCGGGAGTAGTTTAAAAAGTATTTTGTTTGCTTTGTCTTGTTTTTTTTAATGTTTATTCTCCTTACAAGTACATAACACACACGTCAATAAGAATCAAGATTTTATAGAAGATAATATGTATACTACAAGGACGCAACATACAATTTCGACCAAAAATAAAAGGACGCAGGATTGTTAAATACGTAAATTTCATGATTTTGGTCTCCTTGTAAGGTTTTTAGTCCGACTACTACTTTGATAGTTGAGACATTAATATATTCAGTTTTATTGATAAAAAAATAAAAGGATGCAACATACAAATCGAAATAACTGTTTAAACAGAAACAAAAAAATCGAAACTACTTGTCAAGTTTGGAAAAAAAGTATTAGATAGTCAATAAATATATAAAATCAAAGATTTAATAAATAAGATACTAAAAGATATTTTTTTAAAAAAATATTATATATTAAAAATTGTCAAATATTAATATATTGATTCGAAATTATGATTAAAGTGAAAACTTTTTATCAGCATGGACTCTTGTTTTTGGTATTGAGATAAATGTATATAAGGTTTCCTGTTAATGAAGGAAATGCTGTGTGAAGTTATGCCTAATAGTGGGTGTTTCATTCTTAGGCTGACCCAACAAAAGAATGATAATAAGTGCATATCTACATTTAGTAAGTACTTAAAGTTGCATTCTCCAAACTTTCTTCACATTCACATCAGAGTCTCAATCGGTGAAACTGAGTCAGATTTGTTAATAGTTTAAATTTGATCTAATAATATTCAAATCTCAACAAAATTTAAAAAAAGAACAAAAAAAATACAAGACTTAAACTAATGAAAGCATAGATATCACTCAATTTTAGTCAATTTTCTAATGTAGTCATCAAACTTTATTAATTTTTTAATACGATTTAGTTATTAGCTTAGTATTTTATTAAATTCATGAATAGATCGTCAACATGACATTAATTTTTAATGGTATATATGGACGTCAACACTCTATATAGATAGTGATGATTTGTGGTTTAAGATTTGTTTTTTTCTTATTTAAAGCCTAATTCGATAGATGTTAATAAGATGGGGTAGTGTTGTGCTTTCGCTGGGTTAGCCTAATTAGGATGGTGAAAGAACGAGTTCGGCGTTTTTATAAAAAAAAGATGTAGATAATATTGATGAGTAATATTAACAAAATATTAATGCTAGTGACTAAATTTTGCAAAATTAAAATTCAGTGTAGAAAAAAAGATTAACTACTTGTAAAAAAGTGGGTAACTTGAGCTTTTTCAAGCCATAATATACCTACTCATATTACCATCTAATCAGGACAGATCATCAACAAGCAATAGTGGAAAACAGGTGAACAAATACTGATTAAAATGTTTTTAATTCAGTAAAATATAAATAAATGAGCAAACAAAATCCATATGTTGTCGTTGTTTTCAATGTGTAAGGACTCTTACAAGAAACTTTGGTACTATATATAAGAGGGCTATGTTTGTGTCTTCTTCAGAGTAAAACCAAGCCATAACTATTATAAACTTAGAATATATAGAGATTGTTTAACAATGGCTACTCTTGTAGTTCCTAACAATGTCTCTTATGTTGAGGATGCAGAAACTCTCAGAAAAGCTTGCCAAGGTTAATATATACTTTCATTAATATAAGCCATGTATGTTTTTGTTCATTTTATGCTGTCTTTCATTGATATTTTTTCTTGATCTTTGTCTTTGTGACTAACTTGGTACCATGATTTTGTATTATGATTTTATGCTTGTTAATTCGCATATTGAATATGATCATGGTTGGCTGTGCTACATAAATAGAGAGATTTTGATTCTGAAAATTTTTTGAATGCACTGATGAGGATTAATATGATCAATTTGATTCTGTGATGATCATCTGAAATTATCAGAACACTGATGTGGCATTCTGTTTGCATTTTGTTAGGATGGGGGACTAATGAGAAGGCTATAATTTCTGTGCTGGCTCATAGAACTGCTGCTCAAAGGAAGGAAATCAGAATTGCTTATGCAGAGCTTTACCAGGAAGACCTTGTCAAAAGTCTCGAGTCTGAGCTTTCCGGCGATTTCGAGGTTTCCGTTTTCATTATCATAACTGGTTTTTACAATTTCACACCTAACAGTTAAAAAAAAGAAAGCAAATTAGATGGTTCAGAAATGTTTCTGGTCTAGTTGAATAATTTATGTTTTGCAAGATTTTAGTGGTTATGCATAGATTTCTTGTTTAATTGACAAATACTTTTGATGAAACTCTGACGCTGATTAACAAGTCGGATTGTCATGTGAACACAGAGAGCAGTATACCGGTGGATCCTGGATCCCGAGGACAGGGATGCAGTGTTGGCGAATGTGGCGATAAGGAAATCTGGTGATTACCATGTGATTGTTGAGCTGGCTTGTGTCTATTCTCCGGAAGAGCTCTTGGCCGTGCGCAGGGCATATCAGGCTCGCTATAAGCATTCCTTGGAGGAAGACTTGGCAGCCAATACTAGCGGAGATGTTAGGAAGGCATGTTTCTGGTCACTAATAATACTGATTAGTCTCTCTTTTGAACTGTGGTGTGACGAATTATTCGTTGGATTGCTTTGCTGTTTTTGCAGTTTCTGGTGGGGCTAGTGACGGCTTATAGGTATCAAGGCGATGAGATAAATGCAAAACTAGCGAATTCTGAGGCTGATATTCTACATGAAGCAATCAAAGGCAAAACATATAATCATGAGGAAGTTATTCGGATCCTCACAACAAGGAGCAAGGCACAGCTCATGGCAACTTTCAACCACTATAGAGATGGACATGGCAGCTCCATCAGTAAGGTGCATATAAGAATGTCAACTAACATGTCAGAAATCGCTTGTTGAATGTCAATAACCCGGGAGTATCTAGCGCTGCATTTTGCTCGTGATTTCACAAGTGTTCTGCAAAATGATAACCAAGTTCACCATCCTGATGATCTCTGTTGTTTTTGTTCACTAGGCTTTGCTAGATGAGCCTGCCCATGAGTTCAAATCGCTGCTGCATACAGCCATTCGTTGCCTCAATGACCCCAAGAAGTACTACGAAAAGGTAAACGACAAAAGATTATTTAGCAGTCATTTGATTAAATTGTTTTCGACAAACTTATTCTATGTGTCTTCTGCAATAGGTTCTGCGCAATGCAATAAAAAAGGCCGGCACTGATGAGGATGCCATTACTCGAGTGATCGTTACGAGAGCAGAGAAGGACTTGGCATACATCAAGGAGCTGTACTACAAGAAGAATAGTGCGTCACTTGATCATGCAATTGCTAAGGAGACTTCAAGGGATTACAAAGCTTTCCTGCTTGCTTTGCTTGGAAAGGAGGACTAAAGTTTTTCTGATCATTTCTGAGGACTTGTGATTCAGATGAACAATATTTCTGTAGAACTTTTCAGTTGTGAGACTCTATTTTGTGTCCTCTTCTGTCCTAAATATTCTGTCTGAGACAATGTGCACTTTATCTAATGTTATTTCTATTCTTAAGTGTTTTTTCTTTTTCAAAAGAAATGTTTTCGATGGAGAATTAACTATTAGAGACAATTTCTGTATCACTAGGTCACAATTTTACTAAGATAGAATGTGTCAAAGATGATTCCAATACCACTAGACTACAACTTTAGAAAAAGTTTTATCAGACATCCCCGAAAGACATTATAGTGATTAGTTTGATGAACTCGAGTTCAATAACATATTACAAACTGTAAACTAAATAGCTGTACTAGGGACATCCAAGTTGCAGCCTTGTTTAAAGCATGCGTCTGCCCATCACAAGCACTTGGGAACTTGTGAATTTGTAGAAAAGTCTCAACTTGTATTGATTTTCTCTTCAATTTCTCGATCACAATAAGCCCCAAACACATTTATTTATAGTATAGTTAAACTCCAAAATAGATAAGTAGTTTTTTTTAAATAGATAAATAGTTATATTATATAAATTTGGTTTAATAAATCTACTGTTATTATACATTCTCTTCTGCAAGCCAAGGGGAAAAAAAAGTCGAAAGGGAAAATGGAAAAGTACACTTTTCTAGTCTTAATAACTTAGATCATCTACCATGTATTGTTGATATTTCAAATAGATAATTCGAAGCCAATGGAGGAATTAGAATTTGTTAGGGTGGGATTGACCTTAGAATAAAGAGCTAGAATCGGTAGGGATATCTTAGGAGTTCACGGATGGCCGGTGGAATTTGTCCGATCTTACCCAGCTCTGCCGTTGTTTGAAGCTAATAAGTTACACAAAAGTTTGATAATAGAAAATATTTTCCAGAACAATTTACACATATTTTGTATGCTGTGAACATTCAAATTGCGGAATGACTTGTTTAAACATAATTTTGTTATAAAAGAATTAGGTCATTCTGCAGAATTAGGTTATATCCATTCATACAGTACCCAAAAATAAACAGAGACAAAAGCTGCAAGTGTTGGAAGAGTGGAAGAGGAACGGTCTGAACAAAAGACGCAAGAATTTCCATTTATTAAGGCAATGGGAAGCTTGCAGCTCGCCAAAAGCTCGTTTATTGACCACCCGAGCTCGACTCGATAAGGCTAGTTACTTAGTTACTCGAGTTCAGCCCAATCAGGCTCGTTATGGTTACTCCAGCTCGGCTCGTTTAGCACAAGTTCGTATAATCTCGATAAAGCACAAAGCTCTAGCTCGTTTAAGTGTAAGCTCGAATCGAGCTTGAGCTTGTTTATGAGCTCGTTAAAAATTAACAAATGATAAAATTCGGTTTAGTTTCCAATTAATTAACATATATGAGAACTGAAATAAGCATGCTATATATTACAGTATGGGGAAAGGATTTTGGATTCAACCAAAAGTGAGTCACCATTAACATATACGAGAACTGAAAGAGTGTTAATTCTTACATATCATGGTCATAAATAATTTGATAATTTAAAATCTTGTGCTGAGATAAAAAGACTTCTCATCAGATCAGATTTAAAAGAAGATGGAAAAATACAATTACAGGCATCAAGGCATGTATACCTGTGGCACTGCTGCGTTCTTAAAATATTTGGCAATTTGACCATTTGCAATTGAAGGCACCTTTTGACCAGGTACATCCACTAAATAACGAACTTATGTACTATAGATTGGATAAAATAAAATTGGTGATGGATCTGCCATAATAACATGGCTGTGATTCTGAAATGGAAGTTGACAGTTCTCCAAGACTAAACCCATAAAACAAAAGGGCACATCTACCTGTCAAAATTTTAAGGAGAAGTCAGCCTCACAAAATTCAGGCAAACTTAGTAGATTCAAGAACAAAATATTATGCTTTCCTGATAAAAGTGCCAACTTTTACAAATTTCTCAAGTCCAATATAAGCATCTACCAGCATATCCTAAAAACTAAACAAGGAAACTTTTATATAACAGAATTACTGGCAGTAACTTTACCTTAGGGTTGCCAACGCAGATTTGAGAAGCAACCATCACATACAATTGTTAGATGTGCACAAGCTCTAAGTTCCCGACCATCCTTGGTCTTGTACTGAACACCCTTAATTGTCCCATTTTCTTCAAGCAGTGAAGTCACCGTTCCTTCCTCTAGCGGTACACTAAATAGTAAAATGGACAATCAAAGAAAAAAAGAACAAGAAGCTAAGCAACAGTGAAGACCAACATTTGCCTAAAACCAAGAAACAAGCGACAATATGGAGCACTCAAAAGACTATTATAATGATAAAAAATACCATTAACAGAGAAAAATTCAGAAGATTTCATGTCCAGAGTCCAAACCCACATCATCATCTGCAACAAACCAACACAATTTTCAATAAAAAATTTTAACAGCAAAAGGCATTCCCAAAAGATAAAGCTTCAATCAAAAATTTACAATCACCAACCCGAGTGTCTTTGATTTGCCCGTTATTGTTGCATCGATCAACCAGATGAACAAACTTTGTAGTGGTCAAAATACACTGAAATTATTCCTAAAAACACAACTCAAAGAAAACGACAATAGCAATCAAAGAACACAACTCAAACAAAGAAACAGCAGAAAGAAAAGAATACAACAACAACAATCAAAGAAAACAACTCAAAGAAAACGACAGCAACAATCAAAGAAAACCCACCGATGGACGAGGAATAGCAGCGGACGAGAGGCGAGAGCGAAAAGCGGCGAGGCGAGAGGCGAAGAGACTGCGGACGAAGGTCGAAAGATGAAGGAAGAGCGGCGGATGAGAGGCGAGAGCGAAGAGACAAAGGTCGAAGAAGAGAGGCTAGAGCGAAGAGCAGCGGACGGGAGGCGAGGTCGAAGAGCAGCGCTAGGGTTTTGTTTTTGTTTTGAAACAGAGTGTGTGTATGTAAGTGTGTTTTGAGTTCTTTTTTTTTTTTCGTTTTTGAATTTTGAGTAGTGTTGCCTCTGATTAGGAAAATATCCTGTCGGTTCTGTGGATTTGCCTCTCCGTCACTTTTATCAATCTCATTTTTATCATTGTTTTTATGGTCTTTGATTTAAAAAAAAGGTCTATGATTTGATTCTTGCTTCAATAAACACAATTTTTCCTTTTGAGTTTCTTCTTGTTTTACTAATTTGAGCACCTCTTATTTTCTTTTATATTAGTTTATTTGGTAATTGGTATGTTAATAATGTCGAATAAATTAATTAAATACTATATAATTGGTATTATATACACTTTAACTTATGTTAATTGACTATAACATTATATAGTAAATATAGTTAATTGACTAATGTTGAAGAAACAATAGCATTATATAGTAATATAATTCTATATTGTACACCAAAATTCTATATTATACACCTTTTAAACACCTAAATTCAAGTTGTGTACACCTTTATACACCTAAATTTACGGTTGTGTACACCTAAATTTACGGTTATGTACACTTTGTACACCAAACATTTATGTTGTACACCTTTTGTACACATAAATTTCAGGTTGTATACACCTTTCTACACCAAAATATTATGTTGTACATCTTTTGTACACCTAAAGTTCAGGTTTATTAAGGTATACAGAAAATGAAACTTAAGTGTACACAAGGTGTACATAATATGAAATTTAGGTGTACAAAGACGTACACAACCTTGAATTTACGTGTGAAAAAGGTTTACAACATAAAATTAATGTGTACAAAGCTTAAAAATGCTATAAATATATCATTATAGTGACTATATTTAATTGACTAGTGTTGATTGATTATAGCATTATATAGTGAATATAGTTAATTGACTAATGTTGAAGAAACAATAGTGAATATAGTTAATTGACTAATGTTGAAGAAACAATAACATTATATAGTGAATATGGTTAATTGACTAATGTTGAAGAAACAATAGCATTATCTAATGAATATAGTTAGTTGACTAATGTTGAAGAAATAATGGCATATATATTATATATTATACAGCATACATAAATATATCACATACATTATATATGTATATGACATATTTATGGCATTTCTAAGCTTTGTACACATAAATTTATGGTTGTGTACACCTTTGTACACCAAAATTCTATATTATACACCTTTTGTACTCCTAAATTTTAGGTTGTGTACACCTTTATTACCTAATTTTCAAGTTGTGTACACCTTGTACACCTAAATTTAAAGTATTTAGTGTATTAATAATTTAAACTAGAATAAGAATACATTACACATAATATTTAGTGTATATTCCTATATAATAATATAAATGATCTTAAAGTCGAGCTATTTAGTGTATATTTGTATATAATAATACAAGAATACATTAAATGAGTCTATTCATGAGCTTTAATCGAGCTTGTTCACGAGCCTACAAGCGAGCTTATTAAACGAGCATGTTTATGAGCCTGCAATCGAGCTTGTTTATGAACACTCAAATGAGCCTCGTTCGCGAGCTTTTCAGTGTTCAAGCTTGAAAAGCTCGGCTCGTTTACAAAGTCGAGCTTCAAATTTTGTTTAGACTTGGCTCATTTGTTATCGAGCAAAGTCATAAATGAGCTTTTACCGAGCCGAGCTCCGAGCGGCTCGACTTATTTGCAACCCTAGTCTCATCCAAGGCAAACTTCAATAAATCTCATCAGAATCCAATCTCAACAGTATGTTTGTACTGGTTAGTTGTGTCTGTTGATTGTTAAGATAAAATTGCAATTGAAGAGTTTATTTTCAATTTGAAAATGACAACTAAGATTATCATAAGATGAATATGCCAAAATAGATTAAGGTTATCATTGAAGAGTTCAAATTCAAATTGAATTCTTATTACAACTAAGCATAAGTTGTGTAAGATAATGTTTATCAACATTATTAGTTGGCATAAGCTGGCATTTTCCAACACTTATTATTTGGCATAAGGAGGTGGTCTTACCTATATGAAGGCAAAGACTCCAACATTTCAAGGTGCCTTTGGTAAGCCTTTTGAGATCAATTTTGTAGAGAAAGAATCTCATTTGTGAGAGAAGAAAGGTAGAGAGTTGGTGAGAGTTCTCAAAATAAAAGAATGTGTTTTTCTCCAATTATAAGAGAGAATTGAATTGTTTTCTCCTTATAAATAGAGAGAGGTTATATTGTTGTAACTCCTATCATTTCTTTATATAGTGAAATTCTTCTATCCTTTTCTGTGATTTTTACTCTAATTTGTTTAGGGGTTTTCCACTTAAATCTCTGTGTCCAAATAATTTTCATTACTTTTCTCAAATTGTTAGCCACAATTCTGCTCTATTCGACCTGAATTTTTACAACAAGTGGTATCAGAGCAAGGTTTGAGTGTTAATAGAAGTGATGGTGGCAACAAAATTTGAGATTGAGAAGTTCAATAGGAGTAATTTCTCGTCATCAATCTTACAAATAATGTCCTCACGGGCTATCTAAACTTTGATGATATTGCAGATGTTATTCTTGAAGAAGAAAATCGGCACAAAAATAAGGAAGACAAGTTGGTTAGTTCGCAACAAGTGGAGGCACTAGCTTTGACGAAAGGGAAATCAATGGAACGTGGCTCAAATGGGAGCCAAAATCATGGTAGACCAAAGTCAATAAGTAAAAAGAAAATGAAGTGCCACCACTGTGGCAAAAAGGGTCACTTAAAAAAGAATTGTTGGAATTTAAATAAGAAAAATTCCAATCCTCAAAGAAATGTAGCAAGTAGCTCAAACAATGGTTATGTTTTGTGTTGTGAAGCAGCGCAACTTTAGAAGGCAGAAAGAGATTTGTTGATGTATGGCCCATTGACTCTGCAGCCTCATTTCACATGACCTACTAAAGAGAATGATTTCATCATTATGAACCTGTCTTTGAAGGATCTGTGTACAATTTCAATGATCATGCCTTAAACATTGTCGGTATTGGAACCATCAAATTAAAGTTGCATGATGGTACAACTTGCATTGTTCGAGAAGTGCGACACGTGGAAGGCCAAAGCAAGAACTTGTTGTCTTTAGGTTAATTGGATGACTGTGATTGTAAAGTTTTAGTTGAAAATGGGATCATAAAGGTGATTCGAGGAGCGCTTGTACTAATGAAGGGAGAAAAGGTGACTGCGATCTTGTACATGTTAAAGCGAGGGACTTTGCAAGAAGGAGAAGCATTTGTTGTTTTTAATAGTTCAAGTGAAAGATCTTCAATGTTGTGGCATCAAAAACTTGGACATATGTTTGAACAAAGAATGAGAATTCTTGCAGAGAAAAATCTACTTCCAGGTCTTACAAAGGTAACTTCACCCTTTTGTGAGCATTGTGCTACAAGTAAGCAACATAGGTTGAAGTTTAACACGTCAAATTCTAGAAGCAAGGAAACTCTAGAATTGATTCACTCTGATGTATGGCAAGGACCAATATCGTCCCTAGGAGGAGCAAAGTACTTTGTGTCCTTCATAGATGATTATTCTAGGAGATGTTGGGTGTATCCTATCAAGAGGAAGGCATATGTGTTTTCAGTCTTTAAAGTATTCAAAGCGCGGGCAGAACTTGATTCTGACAAAAGGATTAAGTGTTTAAGGATAGATAATGGAGGAGAATACACTAGTAATATTACATATTGTCTTGCAACAGAGGATGGAGAGCCATCAACTTTCCAAGAAGCAATGAATAGTTCAAATGCATCTCAGTGGATGGCAATAATGCAAGAAGAAATTGGAGGTCTTCATAAGAACAAAACTTGGAATCTTGTGACGTTACCATAAGGAAGAAATCATATTGGCAACAAATGGGTGTATAAGATCAAACGTAATAGCGATGATCAAGTGAAGCAGTATCGTGCAAGACTGGTGGTAAAAGGATATGGTCAGAAACAAGGTATTGATTTTAATGAGATATTTTCTCTTGTTGTGCAAACTAACACAATTCGAGTAGTCTTGGCTATGTATGCTACATTTGACCTATATCTAGAGCAGCTAGATATGAAAACTGCTTTTCTTCATGAAGATCTTGAAGAAGAAATTTATATGCTCTAAACAGAAGGTTTTGAAGAAAAAGGAAAAGAGAACTTAGTTTGCAGGTTGAAAAAATCTCTATACGGTCTTAAACATGCTCCGAGGTGTTGGTATAATAGATTTGATTCCTTCATCGTGAGCCTTGGATACAATAACTTAATGCAGACCCTTGTGCATATTTCAAGAGGTTTGGTAGAAATGATTTTATCATTTTGTTGTTGTATGTAGACAACATGTTGGTAGCATGCCCCAACAAAGATCCTATTAAAGAATTGAAAGCACAGTTGGCTAGGGAGTTTGAAATGAAGGACTTAGGACCAGCAAATAAGATTCTAGCGATGTAAATTCACTGAGATAGAAAGAACAGGAAAATTTGGCTTTCTCAAAAGGATTATTTCAAGAAGATCTTGTGACGCTTCAATATGCAAGATTGTAAACCAATTTCTGCCCCACTTTCTATTAATTTCAAGTTATCTTCCAGTATGAGTCCTAGAAATTATGAAGAGAGGATGGAGATGTATTTAGTACCGTATGCATCAACAGTGGGAAGTTTAATGTTCGCCATGATTTGTACAAGACCATACATTGCACATGCAATGGGTAGGGCTATAATTTAGCTGAGCCGAGCTCGAACTCTTGGTGCTCGAGCTCAGCTCGGCTAAAAACCTTAAGCTCAAGCTAGACACGAGCTTTAATTTATGTTCAAACTCAAGCTCATGTTGTTCATTTAGTGTTCGCGAGCTACTCGTACTTGACTCGTTTAAAACTTGATTTTTCGTTCGTGAGCTCAGCTAGTTTAAAGCTTATTATACTTGGCTCGTTTGACAACTCGAACCAAGCTCGGCTTGTTCGACAAATCGATACCAAACTCGGCTCAGCTCATTTCAGAGCTCGAATTCAACATATGATAAAAACAATATCTGATAGAGAAAAAAATGGATTCAATAACAGTAGAATCCTCTTCATTTGGCAGAAGAAACCAATACAATATATGATTATGTACTTTCATTTATCAAACTCAAACAAAAAAATAATTACAAGTATATTAAATAGAGCAGATGCCAAAAATCAGAAAGAATGACAAAATTAGAACAATAATCTGCATGGTTTATACTACAAAGAATGAATGAACCAAAATTAGAAAGAATGAGTGAACCCAAAATTAGAAACCTCGATGATGGTGAGATGGTGAGACAGAGTGGCGATGAAAGTGACTCGACGAAGGTGAGATCGTGAAAGAGAGCGACAATTGTGAAAGCGACGAGAGTGAGTGAGATTGAGAGAGGTAGCGACGGCGAGAGTAACGAGTGAATTAGAATGTGTGATTTAGGGTTTGAGAGTCTTATCTAAATGAGAATTGGCCAATTGGGAATTAAAAATGGGATGGGTTTATTTTTTAGTCAAAACTACGTAGTTTTGGCTTAAAACTATATAATTTTGTTTTAAATTTTTTGCAGTTTTGACACTATAAATATAAATAGTTTTAGAAATAATAAGTACAAATGAGATGGGAGCTCAGTATCATTTTGAAAAACTCTAATATATATATATATAAATATATTTTATAACAATTGAAATATTTTTACAATAGTATTTGTGTACTAGACATTTAGACTACTTGATGGTAAAGAAACATTAGTATTTGTGTATTAGACATTTAGACTACTTTATGTCTTTCAAGAAACAATTGTATTTAGTATGTATGTTAATGTTAATAACATTTAGTGTGTACTAGTTTAGTGTTTGAGTTGTTTAAGGTATAGAGTTTAAGGTATAATATGTAAGACCATAGTACATTATTACTTACAAAAAGTTTAGGGTATATACCATAGTATACTAGAGGTTTAAGGTATAGACCATAATATATTATAACTTGCAAAAAGTTTAATTGAGTTAAAAATATAGAGTTTCACACCTTTGTAAGTTATACTATCCAAAATTTCATGTTATACACCTAAAGTTCATGTTGTGAACACCTATGTACAAAGGTGTACACAACATGAACTTTAGGACCAATATTTTAGGTGTACAAATGTTTACAATATAAACTTTAGGATATTATAACTTACAAAAAGTTTAGTTGAGTTACAAAAAGTTTAATAGACTATAGTATATTATGTACACCTAAATTTCATGTTGTACACCTTTGGATACCTAAAGTTCATATTATGTACACCTAAATTTCATGTCGTATACACCTTTATACACCTAAATTTCATGTTATAGAGCTTTGTAGACCTAAATTTCATGTAGTGTACACCTTTGTATACCTAAAGTTTATATTTTGTATACTTTTGTACACCTAAAGTTCATATAGTGTATACCTAAATTTAATGTAATGTACACATTTGTACACCTAAATTTAGGTGTACACAGTTGTACAACATGAACTTTAGGACCAATATTTTAAGTGTACAAATATGTACAACATGAACTTTAAGACTAAGTTTAGGTGTATCAAACATTTTGTTATAAACGTGTTATTTGTTTCTAAATAAATTGTTAAATTATTCAAGTTTTGTACACCTATAAATTGTACATGAAACAAAATATATTTTTTTTGAAAAATTGGTTTGAATTATATTGTACAATTTTTTCATATAGGATTGTAATTCATAAGAACCATATTAGTGAACAATTTTTTCTTAAGTTGATTTGTCAAATTGTATGTACTAAATAAATTGTTAAAATTATAAAACTTGAAATTATTTGCATATAATACAACATAACAAATAAAAATTGTTCATGTTATATTACATATTAATAATATAAAGTATAATAAAAATTTCATGTAGTATACACCTTTGTACACTTAGATTTCATATTATGTACACCTTTGTATACCTAAAGTTCATGTAGTGTACACCTAAATTTTATGTAGTGTACACCTTTTATACCCAAAAGATATATAATATTTAATATATATATATATATATATAAGTATATTCTTATGTAAGTAAACTCTATTTTGAACTTCTACACGAGCCTCAGACGAGCCTGTTCACAAGCTACATATACGAGTTTGCTCACGAGCCTATAATCAAGCTACTCGCGAGCTTCACGAGCTGAGCTTTTCCATGTTCGAGTTTGGCTCATTAAGCAAAACGAGACTAATATTTTGTTCACGAACGGGCTCGTTTACTAATGAGCCGAGCTTGAACGAGCTTTTGTCGAGCTTGAGTTGGAGCTGCTCACGAGCAACTCGACTCATTTATAGCCCTAGCAGTGGGGGTGGTTAGTCATTATATGGTGAATCCTAGTTGTGGAATCACGACTAACAATTTGAGAAAATTAATGAAAATAATTTGGACACAAGGATTTACGTGGAAAACCCCTAAACATATTAGGGTACAAACGACGGGTAAGGATAGAAGAATTTCACTATGTGGAGAAACGATAGGTGTTACAATAACACAACCTCTCTCTATTTATAAGGAGAAAACAATTCAATTCTCTCTTATAATAGGAGAAAAACACATTCTTTTATTTTGAGAACTCTCACAAGCTCTCTACCTTTCTTCTCTCACAAATGGGATTCTTTCTCTACAAAATTGCTCACAAAAGGCTCACCAAAGGCACCTTCAAATGTTGGAGTCTTTGCCTTTATATAGGCAAGACCACCTCCTTATGCCAACTATAATGTGTTGGAAAAATGCTAGCTTATGCCAACTAACAATGTTGATAAACATTATCTTATACAACTCATGCTTAGTTGTAATAAGAATTCAATTTGAATTTGAACTCTTCAATTATAACCTTAATCTAGTTGGCATATTCATCTTATCATAATCTTTGTTGTCATTTTCAAATTGAAAATAAACTCTTCAATTGTCATTTTATCTTAATAATCTCCCACTTGAAGATTTGTTTGAGGATCATTCAATCTTCACACCATTATTTCTTCCTTGCCATTCTCATGCTGCTTATGTCTCCACCAGGCCACTAGAGGGTCGACACCAAATAAATTTCTCAGTACTGATTGCCTTTGTCATGAAATCTACAAGGTTCTCTTTGTATGAATTTTCTGCATATCCACAGTTCCTTCTTCTATTTTCTCCTTGATAAAATGGTACTGAACTCGAATATGTTTTGTTCTTGGATGAAATGTTGGATTCCTTGCGAGGTGTAAGGCACTCTAACTGTCACAAAACAATGAAATGTTTTCTTATTCATGTCTGAGTTCCTTCATTACCATTTTCAACCAAATTGCTTCTTTACTAGCTTGTGTAGCCACTATATATTCTACTTTTGTTGTTGATGTAGCCACAATTGGCAGCAACTTTGAAACCAGCTTACAACTCCGCTAGCAAATACAAACACATATCTAGTGGTGGATTTGCTTTTGTCAAGATCACTCGCATGATCTGAATTAACGTAACCTCTAAAAATAAAGTTCGATCCTCTATAATATAATGCAACATTTGTAGTCCCCTTAGTGTATCTAAGGACTCTTTTCACGACATTCAAATGCTCTCAACTAGGATTCGCCGTATAACGACTAACCACTCCCATTGTATGTGCAATGTTTGGTCTTGTACAAATCATGAAGAACATTAAACTTCCCATTGCTGATGCATACGGTACTCGAGACATCTCCATCCTCTCTTCATCATTGCTAGGACTCATATTGGAAGATAACTTGAAATTAATAGGAAGTGGGGTAGAAATTGGCTTACAATATTGCATATTGAAGCATCGCAAGATCTTCTTGAAATAATTCTTTTGAGAAATCCAAATCTTCCTGTTATTTCTTTCTCGGTGAATTTGCATCCTTAGAATCTTATTTTTTAGTCCTAAGTCCTTCATTTCAAACTCCCTAGTAAATTGTGCCTTTAATTCTTTAATACGATCTTTGGTGAGGCCTGCTACCAACATGTCGTCTACATACAACAACAAAATCATAAAATCATTTCTACCAAACCTCTTGAAATATGCATAAGGGTTTGCATTAAGTCTGTTGTATCCAAGGCTCACGATGAAGGAATCAAATCTATTATACCAACACCTCGACACTTGTTCAAGACCGTATAGAGATTTGTTCAACCTGCAAACTAAGTTCTCTTTTCCTTTTTCTTCAAAACCTTCAGGTTGGAGCATATAAATTTCTTCTTCAAGATCTCCATGAAGAAAAGTAGTTTTCACATCTAGCTGCTCTAGATGTAGGTCAAATGTAGCACATATATCCAGGACTACTCGAATTGTGTTAATTTGTACAACAGGAGAAAATATCTCATTAAAATCAATACCTTGTTTCTGACCATATCCTTTTACCACCAGTCTTGCAAGATACCGCTCCACTAGATCATCGTTATTACGCTTGATCTCATACACCCATTTGTTGCTAATAGGCTTTCTTCCTTATGGTAACGTCACAAGATTCCAAGTTTTGTTCTTATGAAGACCTCCAATTTCTTCTTGCATTATTGCCATCTACTAAGATGCATCTGAACTATTCATTGCTTCTTGGAAAGTTGATGGCTCTCTATCCTCTGTTAGAAGACCGTATGCAATATTATTCTCGATAATATACTCCAAGTGCCAACCTAGCCGTTTTGTCAAATGACCTGATCTTAGAATTTTTGGTGCCTCAGACACAACTTGTTCTTGTTCCTCATGCTCTGGTACTGCTTCAGAAGAATCCTTTTATTGAGATTCCTTTTCTATTTGTACTACTGTAGTCTCTGAATTTTCTTTTACCGTGCTATCATCACCTTCTTCATTCTGTAATTTATCTTCAATAAAGATAACATCCCTGCTGACTATAACCTTGTGGGCAGTGGGATCCCATAGGCGATACCCCTTTATTCTGTCAGCATACACCAAGAATGGGTATTTCCTAGATTTTGGATCCAACTTTGTAATTTCTTGGGCATTATACATCACATACACTGGACTTTAAAATATATGGAGGTTTGAATAATCAGCTTTCTTTCCAGTCCACATTTCCATCAGTGTCCTCAACTCAATAGCTGTTGATGGGACCGATTGATCACATAATAGGCAGTATTAATTAGTTTTGCCAAGAATGATTTTTCTAAACCTGCAACTCCCAACATTGCTATTGTCCTCTCTAACAAGGTTCTGTTCATCCGCTCTGTCATTCTATTTTGTTGTGGAGTATATGTTGTAGTGAACTACCTTTTGATGCCTTCTTATTTGCAAAATTTAGCAAGCTTATTATTGGTGTATTCTCCTTCATTATCTGTCCTTAAACACTTAATCCTTTCATCAAAATCAAGTTCTGCCCGAACTTTGAATACTTTGAAGACTAAAAGCACTTCCACCTTCATCTTGATAGGATATAGCTAACATCTTCTAAAATAATCACCTATGAAGGACACAAAGTACTTAGCTCCTTCTAGGGACGCTATTAGTGCTTGCCATACATCAAAGTGAATCAATTTTAGAGTTTCCTTACTTCTAGAATTTGATGTGTTAAACTTCAACCTATGTTGTTTACTTGTAACATAATGCTCACGAAAGGGTAAGGTTACCTTTGTAAAACCTGGAAGTAGATTTTTCTCTGCAAGAATTCTCATTCTTTATTCAGACATATGTCCAAGTTTTTGATGCCACACCATTGAAGATCTTTCACTTGAACTATTAAAAATAATAGATACTTCTCCTTCTTACAAAGTCTCTCCCTTTAACATGTACAAGTTCGCAGTCACTTTTTCTCCCTTCATTAGTACACGTGTGTCTCAAATCACCTTCATGATCCCATTTTCAACTATAACTTTACAGTCATGGTCATCCAACTGACCTAAAGACAACAATTTCTTTCTTAGGCCTTCCATATGTCGCACTTCTCGAGCAATACGAGTTGTACCATCATGCAAATTTAATTTGATGGTCTCAATACGAACAATCTATAAGGCATGATCATTGCAACTGCACACAGATCTTTCAAAGACAGGTTCATAATGATGGAACCGTTCTCTTCAAGAGGTCATATGAAATGAGGCTCCAGAGTCAATGAGCCATACATCAACAAATCTCTTTGTACCGTCTAAAGTTGTCGCTGCTTCACAACATAAAACATCACCATTTTCTGAGCAACTTGCTACATTTCCTTGAGGATTGGAATTTTTCTTATTTAAATTCCAACACTCCTTTTTTAAGCTACCCCTTTTGCCACAATGGTGGCACTTCATGTTCTTTTTGCTTCTCGACTTTCGTCTACCATGATTTTTGCTCCCACTTGAGCCACGTTCCATTGATCTCCCTCTCATCAAAGCTAGTGCCTCCACTTATTGCGAACTAACCAACTTGTCTTCCTTGTTTTTGCACCGATTTTCTTCTTTAAGAATAGCAGCTGCAATAACATCAAAGTTTAGATAGTCCTTGAGGACATTATTTGTAAGATTGATGATGAGTTGATCATATGAATCAGGTAGACTTTGAAGTAGAAGCTCAACAAGTTCATTTGGCTCTATTTTATACCCCAGTGAAGTGAGTTGAGAAAATAGAGTATTCAAAGTATTGATGTGCTCTATCATCAAAGTAGATTCAGACATCCGTAAAGTGTATAATTTCCTTTTAAGGAAAATCTTGTTGTGAAGTGACTTGGCTTGCGTACAATTTTGTGAGATGATCCTAAATCTCTTTTGTTGTTTTCTTTTCCTCTATGTTTGACAATACTCCATCTGTAAGTGCTAGATGAATATTTGCAATAGCATTCCTATCCATCTCAATCCATGTATAGTCATCTGTGAAGTCCATCGGCCTCTCACTGATAGCTGCTAGGTAGTTATCTTTTCCCAAGATAGCCTTTATTTTCAATTTCCACAATGAGAAATTACTCTTATTGAACTTCTCAATCTCAAATTTTGTTTCTGCCATCGCTTCTATTAACACCCAAACCTTGCTTTGATACCACTTGTTGGACTCGGGAGTCTTGGCGAGATCTGTCTCGTACGTTGGCCTAGTGAAGGAGCACATAAGTTAGTCTGACACCACATCTTTATCCAAAACATTAAGGCTATAGGTTATGGATCCACACAACTTATAAGTCATTCACACACACCACAACTCTCCAATGTGGGACTCTTAATAATTCACAATTGCTTTCCTAACAATTTATTAGACCCAGGAACCTTGGCGAGATTCACCTCGCGCGTGGGTCTAGTGAAGGAGCACATAAGTGGGTCTGACACCACATATTTACCCAAAACATTAAGGCAATGAGTTATGGATCCACACCACTTATAAGTCCTTCACACACACACGCCACAACTCTCCAATGTGGGACTCTTAACAATTCACACTTGCTTTCCTAATTATCTCCCCCTCAGGTGTGAATCTCTTCCACATTGGGCTTAGGTCTGCTCCTCTTGCAACGAAAACCACTCTCAGTATTGCAGAATTTTATTGGGTCTCCTCGAGTACTAATGTGGAATTTTTAACTCAGGAGCTCTTTCTATGACTCTACCTATCTACGAGCTGATCTAACAACTCACAGTAGATAAGGGATTTACCAGTCAACATAACTCTTCACAATTCTCGGGCTTGGGAGTTGGGGCCCGGTCATCACCACGGTGTCACCAAGAGTTTCTCTCATGACTCAACCCTTTCATCTATGAGCTTTTTTCGGGTCACTCACACAGTAGATTCAGGCTACATCAGTCAATACAACTCTTCACCATATTACTGCACTCATACCAAACCACCACAACATCATACTTGTCCTTGCATGTCGCAGTCGAACCGTTGGCTCTGAGTTTGTTCTGAGAATCTACTTTGGTGACATAGCATATCAATACTTTGAGTACTCTAATTCGTTTAGGGGTTTTCCACGTAAATCCTTGTATCCATGTTTGTTCTGGTTAGTTTTCTCTGTTGATCAATGTAGTAAGAGATCTTTATAGTTTCCATTTGCAGTGGTTTCAATTTTCTTAGACAGAGGAACTTCATAAAGCCTGTTGTACTCCTCTTTGATCTTCTTCATGTCTGTGTCTACTAGGGTTACAACTACTCGGGTCAGCGCTTTCTTAGTGTTCTTGTCTGCATTGCTTTTCATTGCTTCATCCAGAACCTGCAACGCAAGCGTAGTTCGTGTTGAACCATTACATGGACAACATGAAAAATCCTTCTAAGTTTTGATGATTTACAAAACAACTAAAAAGTTAAAGCAATGCACGTTATTGAACCCTAACACATGCTATTGATTTCCAACTCACGTTGAACCCAAGTCAAAATGGAAACTAGGCGAGCTAATGATTTATCAACGCGCCTTATACGTTAACTACGCGCATTAATGAAGAAATAGCATACCTTGACGAGTATTTTGGCATTCTGGAATATTTATGCATAACATTAAGGCACGCTGATCATGAAAGAATGCACAGATATGCAAGAGTGAATGTTATAGAGAAAGAAACTAAGTGCACTAATGAATCCAGAAAACGCGCTACTGAAAGTCAAGATTTCATCTACGCACATAACTGAATGAGTAACACGCACATATGATATTTGAACCCTACTGGCATATCACTTTGATTCTTTAAGGCGTACTAATGATGAACAACACACGTTATCGAAGAAGTGTTCAGAACCTATTTGAAACACCAAGATGAAAGAACGTTGAATGAACGCTAATGACGTCAAGAACGCCCACTGTTGAGTAAATGTGTGATCTTTGAAGACAACACAACAACACACATTGTGGAGGAACAATGCATGTAGTCGAAGAGGCTTTCAGAAACTGAGAAATCCGTTATACGCTCATTGGGACTTTAAAATTTGAATATTCCTTAGTACGAGATAGCGTCAGAATCAATGAGAGAGATTTGAGATCGATAAGGCAAGCTAAAGATTACTAAGGCACGTTGAAGAATCGATCAAGGGACGTTGATGATCTTCAAGGCACACTATTGAATGGCATTTCCAATCCAGAAGCACTACAACTTCAATAAGACACACTAATGATGTTCAAAACCCTCTGATCATTGTCTGGGTACTTAAAGAACACACACTAATGGCAACAATGTGCGTTAATGAAAATGACGTCACTTAAAATCAGAATTTTGTGCTTCTTTCACAACGGCTATTTCGGGGCCACAACGGCTATTTTTGGGAGTCTTCCTATAAATAGAACCATCTGAAATTGAAGACATAAGAGAGACTTTCAAAGATAGTGCCCAAGCTTTACAAAATTGATTCTTGAATTTCTCTCTCTTTGACCCTACTTTCTTTTTTGTGCCAACTGAGCTTAGGTTTGTGATTCAGTCACTGTGTTGGTGTGAGATTGTGTTTACAAATTTGTGAATCCACTGTTATCAAGTTTTGGTGTTAAAGCTTGAGGGTAGTTTAGGTTTGCTTGTTGTAGCTTTGAAAAATAAGTAGTGGTTGCTAGTTAGCCTAGGAAAACTAGAGGTGGTTTTCTTGTTTTGACCTGAAAACAATGGTGTAAAAGGTTTCTTATGAGCCTGATAAAACAAGGACTTGTAATGGTTTTCCTTTACCCGTAAGTGAGGAAAGTTTAGTGGATTCAAACTCTCTATCCTTCACTCTCTTTATTGTTATTTATTTTATTAATTGTGAGCTAGGGGAGTGAACGTAGGTCAATGATGACCAAACCACTATAAATCTGGGCTTTGATTCTCTCTATCCTTCACTCTCTTTATTGTTATTTATTTTATTAATTGTGGTTGTGGATTGGAATCATTCTTTGTTTTGATTTTCATTATTTGTCCAAAATATTTTTAAAAGGTTTTAAATTTTTGCTTAAATCCAATTCACCCCTCCATCGTGGACTAGTAGTATGTTTATGCAAATAATTCCAGTCGAAGCAGAGCTCCTTGATAAGGTGCTTTTTGACGTGGAGTTAGACCCAAATTTAAAAGTTTACAAGCTTTTGTTACCTTGTTGAAATATGTGTGAGGAGTGCATAAACACTCAACAGTCTCCTTCAAGATTAGGTCAGCAACATCAAGATCGTAAATAAAGAACAAAAATTAGATGCAAAACTAAAAAGCACCACAACCATTAAGCTTCAAATATGAAGTAATTTATGGTTCAATCATATGTCGTGCCTCAATAATGTTGTTGCCAGAAACTTCCTTACATTGTTTGTAGATTGCCCTGAGATGGTACTTGCTTCTTGTTGATAGTATTCTTACAACCTCTTCATCTTCAATAGGTTTCTTCTTACCACCATTCTTGATGGCATTGGTAAGATGTTTAGCATTAGATTTCACAATGTCATCCTTAACCTTTGGCCCTTCGTACCTATAGGCACTGACAAGTGCCACCAAGATCTGTTGGCCAGGCAGGATAACCAAATCAGATGCAATTCATTTAAGCGGACTTAAACTCGGGTGAAGATTCTATTCTTATACAGAGAATGTTGAATTTATGTAGTACCTTTCACTCGATGCCCTTGATGTGGGTGGCAACATCTTCTTCAATGAAGTGATCAACGAGTGAATGGTAAGCTTTCCTCGCTCCAAGAAGTTCATCGGAAGACTTGGTTCACACAATCTCCATGATCACGCCATAAGTGGTTTAAAATTACGTAGACTTGTTGTTATCGTTAATTTTTTGTTAAGTGTTGATGTAATGCTAATGTCACATAATCATTTTGAACCACCAATAATATGAATGTCCATATATATGTGTTTGTGATATTTTTCCAAGTTCTTTTTTTTGCCAGGTTTAATTTAAATGTTTGTTTGTTGTCATGATTAACTATTTGAAATTGTTAATCTTTGGTTTCTTTTTTTACTGTTCAATATCACTTTTTGTTTTGTTGAATGACTTGGCATGATGATGTGGCAGTTATGTCACTAGACTTGCCTCAAAAAATTCAAATAAAATAGTTATAGTGACAACCGATGAACAAAATTCTAAATCTTAGTGACTATGTTGAACAAAATGTGAGTTTTGTGACCATAGTTAAAAAATCATTAAAATTTATTAATCATAAATAGAATTAACCCGCCAAAAAATTCCAATAAAATAGTTATAGTGACCACCGGTGAACAAAACCCTAAATCATAATAACCATCGGTGAACAAAACTCTAAATCGTAATAATCATATTGAACAAAATGTGAGTTTTATGACCATAGGTAAAAGATCCTTAAAATTTAGTGATTATAGATAAAATTAACCCAACTAAACAGTTCTTCAATTTCAAATCTCACCTGAATTTGAGGAAAAAAAATTTTACTAGATTTTTTTTATCATAAGATGAAATTTTAAATTTTGAAACTTATAACTTTGTGCTTAGTTATTACTTTAAACATATAATTAATAAAAATTAACAATTCATCAATGAGATAAAAAACAATTTCTGTGATATGGTTATACTCAACTCAAATAGACTCCATATATACGGAAAATAAGTGAAAGATTCAATAAGTCAATAGAAAAAATTGAGTAAGGAGATTCAATAAAATGTGTAAGATGTATTTGAAATTCAAATTGACATCATTGTGGGTCATGTCTCTCAATGATTGTGCATTCGACCTATCCACTAGATCGCGCGTTAGACCTATCCACTAAGATGTTATTCGATTTGGACTCAAGAGACTTTACAGTTTTATCCTTGAAAAAGCATCTCAGTAGTTTGAAGGAATAAGGTGCTTATAAGTGACAATTGGTCTCAACTCATAGACGATGTGGTAGCATGATATTACACTGATTAATCACTCTTAATGTCATTTTTGTTTTCAACAATTTAGTGAATCTTACTTCATTTCTAAAGAATGAATTGACTTGAAGTCTTGAACGTCAACATTTAATTGAATTTTACCTCGTAGTTTTTTAGTAAAATTGTTAAAAGTCATGATCTGATGGGCGACAACCACAAAATTTGTAGATATATAATATAATTATAAAATTAGTATTAAACTATCTACAAAATTATGCTTAGTCTATTAAGCAACAACATTTTTGACAGAAAATAATAAAAATCCAAATAGCAATTAAGATTAAGAAGAAAATTTTCAACTAAACAGCAACGAAGAGACTATAAGCTTATTCCCTTGTTGCTTTCTTTCTCTTTTTGGATTGCAAGGTACACTTAATGTAATTATAGACGTTCTTTAATAAACATAAAGAGACCATTCTTCTTCATTGAAATTATAATATACATCAACTTGTCATTAAATTCCAGAATTAGCCGTTAAATTTGAATTAATGGTAACTTTGATTAATTAGGAACTAGAGATGAATGATGATTGCTTCGAATCATTCCACGTAAAACAAGTTTGATCACATCATCATAATCTCATCTTATGAGTATCCTAGGATTGTTTTGTTTATCCTACAATTGATTTCTCACCAATAATATCAAGCTAATAAATCAAGGTGGTCTCCACCGAAATTTGATTCTTTAGCAACTGGCTGCGTAGCTTTTACAGAAATTAATCTTCATTTAACTTTTCTATTTCAGATATTCCTAATCAAGAATTTTACATTTTAAAAACAACTAGTTTTACTTCCGGACATTGTCCCGAGTACTACGAATCTATTTTTATTTTCTTATGAATATTTGAGACTATAATAAAAAGTTGTCTCAAATTAAAAAAAAATAAAAACATTAAAATTATATGAATATAAATATCATATAATTGCAAAAAAAGTCTCATATTAAATTTTGGAAGTCTTCTTTGTACATAATATTTTGAATATCTAAATTAATTTCCATTTAGATATTCAGAAAGCTTAAGAAGGCATGTATTACTTATGATGAAACTACTTATTAGAGAAATATAATACCAATAATCGGCTATAGAAAGCGCCAAATGTCAAAAAAATAAACTCAATATAAACAGTTTTCATCTATATAGATAGATAGATAGATAAATTTATGACAGTGAAACTTTTTAATTGCTTATGTGTGTAATTATATATAGTAATAAAATAATAAACATAAAGCCAAACATTTTATTCAAATGTTAGCTATAATCATATATATTATAGTGTTCTGAATAACAAGTAAGTTGAAAGATTATTTATGTATATACTTTTGTTGTTTAGAAATAATATTTTTTTGCTTGAGAGGATTTTGTGGGAATCTTTATTTTATTAACATATAGATGATTTTTTGATGTTTTGGTGTTGTATTGGTCTTTTGATTTACCCATATTATAATCACCTATTTTACTATGTTAAAAAAAATCACATATTTCTACGAGTACCCACCCTTTGTTTTTTCCTTATGAAGTATATAAATGATCTTGTAGATAAAGTTTAAATTTGTTTGATTTACCCTTATTATAATAGCCACCACATTTTCTTTTTAGGACCATATCACTTATAGTCCAAATTTGGACATTCAAACTAGTATTTTAGTGACTTCAGTAGCACAAGTGGCATTCGGAGTCTTCATACGCAAGCTCCAATGGATATGCTATATGCATTAAATTTCCCATTTAAAAAATCCATGCACAGACCTTTATAACCATCAACAACTCACGTTTGGTATAAAATATTAATAAAGAGAAAAAATCGTTAGTATTCTAATTTTTAAAAATAACTTTTTATTTTTTGCAAATTTAATCAACTTTTAAAAAGAAATTATCCAGCTTTTTAAATAAAAATTTAACTTTGTAAATCGATTAGTTTTTAACCTAACAATATTGTTGGTTATAAAGTTAAAAATAACTTTTTACCAAACTCGAGTCTCACCATATGGACCGAGAGATAAGAAGAGCCAGGAGGAAGGCTACAACCAATCAAAGAACTTTGTCTAGTTATCAACAATCATACCAGATCAAGACCAAAACTCTATTTTTGTGCAACTTATCTTAAAAATACAGAATCTCCAACTCACAACTTTATTTTTAACTATAAAAATGAATATTCTCTCAATATGTTTTCTAAGTCACATTTTTCACTATTATTTTTTTACAAATTAAATACAAATTTAATTTTTTTCTTAATTATTTGTTAAATAAAATTAATTATGTGGTTTGAAACAAAAAAAATTGCGTTGCTATAATACCGCGTCACATGCATAACAAAAAAAAAACGGAAGAATATTGTTGGGTTGGAGAACACAACAAGCTCTAGTTTTGGGTTAAACGCAAAAGTTGAGGCCGGTTGGAGAAGGCCTTAGAAAGAGAACTATCAACGTGTATTCTATATCTAAAACTAGCAAAAGTTCGTCTAATGACTGTCCCTGCGACAATGATCATTTTGAAAAATGGCAGCATTATGTTCAGACCGTAACCAATGGATACAAGCATTAAGAACTACTCGTGTTAACTGACTCCGAATGCTCTTACCCAACAACCCTTCGAGAGAACCAATTCACCTCGCTTCGCCAAGCCAAAGGCTGCCTCAAAACAAAACAACGATGGCGTAGATCAGTCCACACCTCTTTACTAAATGCACAATCAAAGAAAGATGATCGACCCCTTCAGCTTGAGCACAACAGAAAACACTTCACTATATGTGAATCAAATTCCAGGGACTAGCTTAGTAAGCTTTCTTGATACAGTATTATCTTTTTTTGGTAAGTCATATCTTTTTTGATACAGTATTATCTTATCCTGATGGTTTGGAACAATATCTTACTGTTTTTTCTTTATCTATTTTGTACCAAATTTACACCTTTACCGATAATCTTAAAAAAGTATATTCGTTTACGTATTATCATATAATATATTCTTAGAAGTTACCTATCAGAGCCAAGGATATATATTCTTCTTTTATTGGGGTATCCAATGGCATTTAAACTAAGAACTTGACGTATAAATTTTTATTTAGTTATCAGCTAAATCATTCCAAAATATTTTGTATATGGTACATAACATATAGGAGATTTTATATTTTGTAATAGTAAAAAGTGACAATTATATAAACAATTTTGTTTGTTATTATTGTCAATGAAATTCCAAAAATACTCTTTCACATTCAAATAAAAAAATGGTTTCTAACTATAATCCAAATCAATATTAATCAACTCTCAAAATTTGTTCGTTAAGTTAACACAGTGCCATTACATAGTAGTCCAAATTTTTAAATTTACACATGAACTTCATTTTTTGCGTAATGCGAATGAGAGAAATAGTCGTAGTCTTTTTAATTTAGGCAGCACAGCTTTGGGCGCAAAGAGTAAAATTGTAATTTTCTCATGAAATTGTTGGTGTGATTGGTTGTATTGATAGAGAAGATGCTGTTTA
>CAODLS011478230.1:0-16850 GCA_948243855.1 Flueggea neowawraea | reverse complement strand
GCAAGAAGCTGTGATGGATTTGCAGGCAAGTTTGAATAGACTTCATCAGGTTTTTCTTGATATAGCTGTGATTGTGGAAACACAAGGAGAGAAAATGGATGATATTGAAGAGAATGTAGCCAAAGCAAGTCACTTTGTCTGCGGGGGAACCAACAGTCTTTACTATGCCAATCAAATCAAGAAAAAGGTGGATTGGTTTCAATGG
The DNA here is from genome assembly GCA_948243855.1 of Flueggea neowawraea. Classification (NCBI taxonomy): domain Eukaryota; kingdom Viridiplantae; phylum Streptophyta; class Magnoliopsida; order Malpighiales; family Phyllanthaceae; genus Flueggea; species Flueggea neowawraea. Next base: position 16,645 of record CAODLS011478230.1, on the reverse strand, counting down.
GTTTGGGTTGCTCTGATCATTCTTCTGGTTTTCTTTCTCACATTGTTACTATATTCAGGCTAAAAAGAAGCCAATCATTTGCATGTTGATTAACTTTAGGAGTTTTTGAGGCTTGTAAATGCCAAACGGTGTCTTTATCCTTGTTACTTTAATCGCTTTTTAGGCTTTCATCTTGATATGTTGATGTAAACTACAAGAGACAAAAATCGTCAAAAAGATATTTTCTTTTCTGGCAAAACCTTATCTTTGAATTAAGAAAAGCAATGGCGTTGCTTTATCCAAACACCATTTCTTTACTCGAAAGATGTTCCGGCATGGAAGAAATCAAGCAAATCCATGCTTACTTATACACAGGCCTCGTCTCAGACACCATCGTAGTAAGCAAGCTTCTTGCCGCTGCTAGCTCTCCGAAATCCGGCAACTTGAAATATGCACAAATGGTTTTTGACGGAATCAGTAAACCCAACACTTTCATGTGGAACACTCTGATAAAAGGATATGGCGATTGCGACAAACCAGAGCAAGCCTTGTTTCTGTACCAACAGATGCTTTCTTATTCAACTCCACACAACTCTTATACTTTTCCGTTCCTGCTTAAAGCTTGTTCCGGTTTGCCAGGCTCGAGAGAAACACAAGAAGTTCATGCTCATGTAGTAAAACTGGGTTTCAACTCGGAGGTCTATACTGCAAATTCGATTCTTCACACGTATGTTATATTAGGGAGCGTAGAATCTGCCCGTCTTCTGTTGGACAGGATGGCAGAGCGAGACACTGTTTCTTGGAACTCAATGGTTGGTGGGTATGTCAAATGCGGCAAAATCCAGACAGCGTATGAAGTTTTCAAACATATGCCGAACAGAAATGGCATTTCATGGACAACAATGATATCTGGCTTTGTCCAAGCAGGTTTTGACAAGGAGGCTTTAGACCTGTTTTAGTTCTGGCATGCGCACTGTCAGCTTGCGCACATCTTGGAGCACTGGATCAAGGAAGATGGATTCATGCCTTCGTCAAGAAGAATGGAATCCAAATAGACACAGTTTTGGCCTGCGCTCTTACCGACATGTATACAAAGTCAGGAGGTATGGAAAAAGCTCTTGAAGTTTTTGAGAATACGGAGAAGAAAGACGTGTCGATATGGACGGCAATAATATCTGGTTTTGCAATTAATGGAGAAGGAAGAAAAGCTCTTTACTAGTTTATGCAAATGCAGAAGTCTGGAATGAAGCCGAACAATATTACCTTTACAGCAGTTTTGACAGGATGCAGTTATGCAGGACTGGTTGAGGAAGGAAAGTAACTAGTTGAGAGCATGGAGAAAGTTTATGGCTTGACTACTTCCGTGGAACACTATGGATGCATGGTTGATCTTCTAGGCAGAGCTGGACTTTTAAAGGAAGCAGAAAGTCTGATTCAGAAGATGCCTTTCAAACCAAATGCAGTAATTTGGGGGACACTGATAAATGTTTTTCTAACTCACAGAAACCTGGAATTGGGAAAACAGATAGGGAAAACCCTAGTTGACGTTGATCCTAATCATGGCAGCCGGTACATTCACTTGGCTAGCTTTCATGCTGCTGCGGGAGAGTGGGACCTGGCTGCTGAAGCGAGAAAGAAGATGACAGACTCTGGAATAAAGAAACTTCCTGGATGCAGCACAATCACCATCAACGGGGTTGTCCATGCATTTTTTGCTGCAGACAGGTCTCATCCCCAGATGAAAGAGATATACAAAACATGGAAACAAATTGACAAGAAACTGAGACGAGAAGGATATAAACCTGCAACAAGAGGATTGTTACTTGACATTGAAGATGAGGCAAAGAGAACTGCAATCAGTCAACACAGCGAAAAGTTAGCCGTTACATTTGGTCTAATAAGTACTAAACCTGGGACCTCGATTCGGATTTTCAAAAATCTTAGGGTCTGTGAGGATTGCCACACAGTAATGAAACTCATCTCTAAGATCTATAACAGGGAGATCATTACGCGGGACAGAGCTCGTTTCCATCTTTTCAGTAACGGGACATGTACTTGTGATGATTACTGGTGAAGTGAGATAAAATAACCATTCTTATTCCACCATGAATTGTTATATACAACTGGCATCTCATGTTTGATAAAGCATCTGAACTGTTGCTCGCACAGACAACCTTCTTCTCCAAAATTGGCATGAAAAATTATTGAAGATGCTGGCATTGTTATACGAAAAAGGAATGCCATTGATAACGTCTTCTCTTCAGACAACACTAAGTTGTTGTGTTGCTGTCCAGAACTGATTTGGTTCTACTTGGACAATTCCAATCTGCAGTTGCAATGTAAAAAACAGCAATCAGGGAAACAAGAGAGAAAACCATTTGGATTATGGAAGGAGATTAGGAGCACAAAAAAATGTACATGGAAATCAAGAAGATGAACATGAGCAAGATTCGTAAAAGAAAGAAAATGTACCCTAGCATTTTCAACGCAAACAAAATCTTTGTAAGATGCTTCCATCTGCAGATGCGGGTTCCACAGAACAGCACCTGACCATCTGAGAGGATAAAAAGAATTGGTAAGCAAAAATATAGACTAGACAGAGCAAGTCTTGGAGGAAACTTTGAGAAAGCATAATATGGGGTCCAAACTTACTTTGTAACATACTCTCTCCATCTCACAATAATAGCTCACTGTTTTTTTAAGATGTTTCAAAAAAATAACACCTTCATGAATAAGCTTTAACTCTTATTTTATTTTTACATTAAAAAAACTCTTATTTTATTTTTTATTTTTGTCTCTCATTAATATATAAAGACTTTTTATATCCCACATAATCCTAATCATATTTATTATATTAGTAAAATTATAAAAATAAAGATGACATTTTATTTATTATATTTTCTTAATTTCTGTGTAAAGTTGATATTTTTTATGGGATAGAGAATATTAAATAATATGATTTTAAAAAAGTAAAATCGTACAAAAATTATATTTAGTTGAGAAATAATTTTCACTTTGCTAACTATGTACCTTTTTTTCTTCTAATTTAACTCGAACTTTTGCTCTAGTTTTTTAGACATTGAAACTTGTGTCCCAGTTAGCTTCTACGTTAACTCTAATGAGTAGAAAACGTTAGTAGAGAACAACCGAGAAAATCCTTGGACTTCATTATCGAATTGATTAGGATGATTTAATCTTCTAATAAAATCTTTTCGCATCTAACTGCTAAAAAAATTTGTAATTAGCATGTCATACACATGATTTATAGTAGTTTTTTGCAAGTTTTAATTTTTTTTCCTCTCACCTTTGAAACAACAAAAGACTAGAATTTTTAAATTTATTGTTCATTATTTGATACTCGAAAAATGGGAAAACAAGAAGCTATTAGCAAATAAAATGCATCAAAAGTGGCATGAAAAATGAAGTGCCCTGAAGCTACGGAAGATGCCATTATACGAAAAAAAAAGAGTTGAAAAAAAAATCAAAAGCAATGCTAATTGATGACAAGATGAATATTTAATATGTTCTAGCGTAATAAACAAAATTTTATCATCCCTTTAACATAAAATAATTATATTCCAGCCGCTTCGCTGGGGAAGAATGAAAAAAGTGTTGTTATTTCAAATAAGAAGAAAACTTACCGCCACATGGAAGAGGTGTGATGGTGGTTAAATAATCAGCAGCTCAACTCCAGAAGGCACATTTGTTTTGAGCTGTTGAGCTCGCTTTCGTGACCCTGGCACAATTTCATCTTTACGCAAATCATGATGCGGATAGCGAGTATCAATAAATAATTTCTCCAATCTGACAGTGCGTTTCAGAAAACACTTGGCAATTTCAATCTCATGTCTGCTCCCACCAAATGAAATCAGCTCCACCACCTTCAGACTTTGGTGAGGACGCAATTTACCCCTTTTTATTTTGCATTTCTCATCTTTGTAATGAGGCAACTATAAACACGCAAAGCAAGCAGTCATGAGATTGAATTTAAAATAAGAAACAAATTTAACATCTTTGTTCTAGAAAACTTAACATCAAGTAATTCGTAAGAATCAACTGAATCATCCAATCTTGTGGAAACAAGCAAGGTTGATTTTGTGCAGAAAGCTTGTGGCATAAATATTGCCAACTGCGTCATGAAATCAGTGGAACAAGATTGCTAAATCACTCAATTCTACGGTTCAGTTGTGTGAAAAGACCACTTACTTCCAATGTAAATTTATTCACCAACGGCCATAAGTTAATGAACTCAAGCAGACCACAGATGTAGGATTGCCAAAATTGCTTAATTTTCAATGCTAGGCGCCTGAGATTTTTAAATTGAGGTAGCCCTTCAAGTAGCTCCAAAAACATCTGCAGACATAAAAACATGATAAGAACAATAACAAATTCTGCATCAAGTCTGTAAAACTCAGAGGTTGAGCAAAAACTATATCCGACCACCGACCTCACAGTACACCAAATCCAATCCAAGACTTTCCAGCCTGAAGTAGCTTGAGAACGCAAGGAAATCATAATTTATGATTGTGGCTCTAATATCCAATTCAAACCAACAGCAAAGACCCTCAACTTGCAACTCTGTTTCCCTCGGTCCTCCCAAATCTTGGAAATGGAATGACAATAGATTTGGGGCAAAAATCTCGATGCTTTTCAATGAAAAACAATTAAATGTTTCCTAGTATTTCAATTTGAGTGATGAACCAACAAGTCTCAAATTAGAGACATATCTTGCGCTTTTCAGCGACAACCGTTCAAGTAGTTGACAACACAGACAAGAACTGCTCGACCAGTTCTCCAAACAAAGTGAAGTTAGGCATTCAACGCCCGATAGAGCAGGGGCGCAACTAAATAAACTGTATGGTTTAGATTTTCCTGCTGAATACGGATAATACGGATCCAAATTAATCTTGATTGCTTTGACTCTCTTTCTCAAAGCAAAGCTAATCCATTTATCGAGATGGCAGGAGTGACTTGCATCCAAATCAAAAACAGTAACAAGTTCATCTAAATATGAACCCCGATGATTGACTACCACTTGGTTCACCCATCTAATGTACATTTCTCTTTCGCTCTCAATTACACGCCTGCGCCTATTTGGTCCGATTGAATCCACATGGTCCATGATTGGCCATGTTCTTTCGGCATCAAAGTTTAAACGATTGTTTAATGTCCACAGGCTTTCCCATCTGCGTGAGAGGACACAGGTTCTCCGTGCTTCTTTCAGCGTCAGGTGACAAATAATGACACCAAGAACATCATCCGGTAGCTGTCCAATCCGATCCTCCAGCCTAGAAAAGAATTCAAATTTACAGATCGTACCGTCACCGAGAACCTGATATAAAGCTAATAATGTTAACAACATAAAAAGTTGTCATTTGCACAAAAGGAGCTAAGGTTTACAAACCTTGGAATTCGAAGTTCTTTTCCTTTTTTCCATCTCAATCTTCAATTCTTTGGCCTTCAAAATTCTAGAAATACAACAAGCACAAAACACAACTTTGCGAAACCTGTTTGGCCGAATTCTCGACCTGACCAATTTATTTATTTATTCAGGATTCAAGCAGCGATTCCAGACTCCGAGTAGGACAAGGACTCTTACATAACGACAAAGACCAAGGAAACCCAAAGACGTGAGCGCACAGAGGACTCGAATTAAATAACAAGAAAACAGGAGGGGAAAAAAAAGCAGATCCAAAATTGATCCCCGTAAAAACCCACCACAAAACCTAATAGCGCTTTCCACAGGAAAAATGATACAGTAGAAAAGCCCCAAAGGAGGAATAATTAGACAGGCCTCTTTTGAGGCAAACACATGAAAAGAGTTACAAAGTTTAATATAAAGTAGACTGAAATTGGCGAAGCCATGAAGGAAAGATGGAGAACAGAAGAAAGAGCGTCGATGGTGTGGGCTGTGAAGAGAGGTGAAGGAAGAAACTGGAGAAGGAGCCTTAATGTGGAGATTGGTGGAGATTTCGGACAATAAGATGAAACTGAAGAGTGTAGGAAGGAGAAGAGACTGCGGCGTTAGTCAGAAACGGGATCTAGGGTTGAGTTTTGTTTTTCTGGGAGTGAAAACTCAACAATACCTTTTTTTTTAACCGGAATAAACTTTCACTAATTCAAACTTGGTACAACAACATCCAAATACGCCGATAGGGCATCCTCAAACGGACCCCCCAAATTTGATAATGACCCAAATCAATAGCCATGCACGAAAGAGTATGCGCATGAAGATTACCAGATCTTTGAACAAAACGCAGACAAACATTAGACAATCTGCTCAGAAAATAGCAACACTCTGACACAAGCAAAGCAAAATAAGAGTCCCCCTAAAGACCACTAGTAACAGCATTAACCACAGTAAGGGAATCAGACAGAACCACCGCGCCTCCAACACCCAGTTCCACCAGCCAGCTCAAAATCTCCTTAATACACCAAACCTCAGCGATCTTAGGGTCCAAACAGTAAGGGAGACGTTTTGAAAAAATTGCCACCACACTGCCTGACCCATCCCGAACCACGCCACCCAAACCCGTGCAACTTCTGTGAGGAAAGCATGCAGCATCTGTATTGACATGCAACTCGCCCACCATCGGGGTCAGTCCCTCATCCCTAACAGTTCCAGAGACGTCCCTTCGAACCTCCCCACACCCGCCACATGTTTCCCGCCCACTCAACCATTCATCCAGATGGAGCCTGGAGAGTCTAACTAACTCCTCCGGACCCTTGGACCTCTCTTGCCACACTTTTTCATTTCGATTTTTCCAAATCGACCAAAAAACCATGCTAACTAACCCCACCTCTTCCACAGAAAGACGACGCATCAAATCAGCAAACCAACTGAAAAAATCATTAGTACAATAGGCATAATCAAACCGTCCAACCATCAGCCACACCTCCTCAGCAAAGCTACAATTAACTACACAATAGACCACAGATTCATTACCTAGGCCACACACAGCACAGGCCGGGTTCATGACAACCCTTTTCTCCCTCAACCTCAGCTTAGTTGGGAGGACATCTCTCGCCGCTCTCCAAACAAAATTCTTCGCCCTCGGAGGGATCCGCATCTGCCAAATCCGCCTCCAAACATTACTCCCAGCATTAATTTCCTCCTCCACCGGCCTCAAAAGACATTTGTAAGCCGATTTGACTGAATATACTCCACGATCCTCAAATGCCCAAAACCACCTCTCCTCTCCAAACCTACTACTTAATGGAGTGGAAAGTATCAACCCTTGGTCCCTAGAATTAAACAAGTCTCGGACCCTACCCTCGTCCCACCAAACCTCCCCTGGCACGAATAAGTTAGCAACCTTCATATCCAACCACGGCTCAACACCCCGTGAAGAAACAAAAGGATTAAGAACATCATTTAACCACGGGTCCTTAAAAGCCAAGGTGGACTCACCATCCCCAATCCTCCTCCTGCACCCCTCCCTAAGAAAGGCCCTCGAATGCCATATACTCCGCCAAGTGAAACAAGGAGAGTTACCCAGCTCCGACTCCAAGAAACTCCCATTCGGAAAATACTTTGCCTTCAAAACCTGGGAAACCAAAGCCTCCGGATTCGACAACAACCTCCAGCCCTGCCTACCTAGCATAGCTAGGTTAAAATCTCTAATACTTCGAAAGCCAAGCCCTCCGTGGACCTTTGCCGAACAAAGTCTCTGCCAATTCATCCATCCAATCCCTTTGTTATCTCTAGACCCCCACCAGAACCCATTCAAAACTCTTTCAATCTCACAACACAACTCCTTTGGCAGAAGAAAAATTCCAATCACAAACATGGGTATAGCCGAACCTACTGACCGGATCAGAATATCTTTGCCTGCCCGTGATAGGAAATTCTTACTCCAGCCTTGCACCCTGCTCCACACCCTTTCCTTTACAAAGGAGAAAACCTCCCTTTTGTTTCTTCCCATCTCAGCCGGAAGTCCCAGATATTCCTCGAATTTCTCTGCCACTGTCACCCCCAAACACTCAGCCACCTCCTTCTTTAGCTCAGGACCTGTATTAGAACTAAACCTCACAGCAGACTTACTGTAATTCACCACCTGACCCGAAGCTAGTTCATACCTCTTCAAAACATCCTTCACCTCCTCAGCCTCGTCTTTACAATCCTTAAAAAACACCACACTATCGTCCGCGAAAAACAGATGTGATATGACCGGTGCCCTTCTTGCAGCTTTACACCCATGCAACAGACCCATCTCCTCCCTCTGCCTCAACAGGGCAGACAACCCCTCAGCACACAAAATAAAGAAGTAAGGGGATAGAGGATCCCCTTGTTTGAGTCCCCGCTCCGGAATAATGGAAAAACCCAGACTCTGACCTCACCCAAAATCGAATAGTTGAAATACAGCTCCTAACAATCTTCAAACACTTCTCACTGAAACCATCTCGGCCATCATACTCAAAACAAACTTCCACTCAATGCGATCGTAAGCCTTACTCATTTCGATTTTTAATGCCGCCACTCCATCTATACCACTAGACTTCCTCCAGATAGTGTTGAATCTCAAAAGCAATAAGGATATTGTCTGTAATGAACCGGCCCGGCACAAATGCACTCTGTGCCTCAGACACCAGCGACCCCATGACGCTCTTAAGCCTATTAACCAACATCTTCGAAATGATCTTGTAGAATACCTCACACAACGAAATAGGCCTAAGGTCCCCCATAGATTTCACTTCATCAAATTTTGGAATAAGAACAATCAGGGTCTCCCCCAAATAATCCGGGATATCTCCCTTCTCAAAGATGTCAAGACACTCCGCAGCTACCTCATATCCAATCACATGCCAGAACCTCTGAAAGAAACAAGGATTAAGCCCATCCAACCCCAGGGACTTATCGGGGTGCATACTAAACACAGCTTCCTTTACATCTTCTTTACAAAATGGGAGGTCCAGAAATCGTCTCTGATCTTCCGACAGCCTTCTCCGCACAAAACTAACCACTTCTGTCGGCTCTCAGCCCGAAGAAGAAAACAAAACAGTAAAATAGTCCCTAATTAATCCCTCTAACCCACTCCCCCAACCCCGTCTCATGCCTTCTCCATCAACCAAAATATCAATTCGATTCCTCCTCTTCCTCGTCGTAGCCACTGCATGAAAAAATTTAGAATTACTATCTCCCTCCTTCAACCAGTGAAATTTGGCACGTTGCTTCCAGTACACCTCTCTCTGATTGAGTGACTTAAAGTAGTTTTCCCTCTCCCGTCTATACTCCGCATAGCCAAAACTGGTTCTAACACCTCTAAAGGCCCTCATCCTATTTTTGCAATGATTAATTGAAGAATTAAACGTCGTGGTCGTCCTCCGGTCCCAGTCTCCCAACCTATTAGCACTCATCACCAACTTGTCTGCAATATCCATCCTAACCAAATCCCTCCACGCCTTGCGGAAGACCTCCTCACACCCATCCTCTTGTACCTATGCATTCTCGAAATAAAACCTCTTTTCTCTCTTCATGTATTCACTGGGACTAGTATCCAACAGAACAGGGAGATGATCAGAACTCGTCTCCTCCAAATTCCAAACATCGGCCCGACGAAACTGATTCCTCCAACTTGTGGTTGCCAACACCCTGTCCAATCTTTCCTCCACCCACTCCTCCATCCCTCTTCCTCTTTCCCAGGCAAAAGCATAGCCATGAAACCCCAAATCTACCAATCCACACTCCTCAATAGCCTCCTAAACCCTCTGATGAGATGACCCGGGTACACCAAACCTCCACTCTTTTCATCCTGACCCAACAAATCATTAAAATCTCCTCCACACACCCAAGGGAGATCCGATTCCGCCGCTAATTTCCGTAACAAATCCCACGAAACCCTTCGTCTGCCTCTATCTGGCACTCCGTAGAAACCGGTAAAACTCCATCTCTGACTCCTTTCTTCGCACACCACCACGTCTATATGATTCTGGGACAAGCTCAAAAGATCAACCACAATGGGTTGATTCCATACGAGAGCCAACCCCCCCCCCCCCCAACTCCTCCCAACAGGCTCTACCCAAAGCCCATTAGAGATGCCCACCCTATTTTTAACCCACTCAGGTCTCGCGCCTGTACATAAAGTTTCAGAGAAAAATCCCCCTGGGCCTAAACTTACGGACTAAGTCCGCCAGAACCTGAACTGACTGTGGGTTGCCCAGCCGTAAGACAGTTCCCAAATAAATAACTCATGACACTCGGCGGGTCTGGCCATCTCCACCAGCATCCGCCTTGGGCCCTTTTTTGTGTCGGTCCGATCCGACATATCATCACAACAATCTCCAATGACCACATTCAAACCAAACCCATTTCCACCTCGGCCCATGCCCCCCTCTTGTTCCACCTCATCAAGTCGTCTTCTTTTGATATCTCCAACAACAATCCCGCCCGCCAAAATCCCATCATCATTACTAGTACCACCATCTAGCTCCATCTTTTCAGATACGCCACCCCCTCTTTCCTTGGGACACCCGACCTCATTAATTTCACCAGCCTTTTCCGCCGTCCTCCATCCACTACTCCCCACGTGACTCGAAGACTGCACCCGATCCACATGGTCCCCTCTTCCTTCTGCATCTTCATCCACCCTCATCGACCCTTGCCATCCCTGCACCATTGACTTCCCCTTTGGCATTCCTCAACCAAATAATCGTAGACCCACCTTAAGCAAGAGAGTTCGATGCCCTTAGCCATGGCCCGTAAGATTTCTTCAGAGCGGCATTAGGATTCTCATATGGAATAGGACAAAACCTCCAAAACCAAAAAAACCTTATTTCAACTTCAAATAAATCTTCAATAAATTAAACCAACTTTTACAAAAAAAATATATACTTTTTTTAGTATTAACCTTCAGTAATACTTTTGTAAACTCTAGATAAACGTTTTGTAAACTCTAAATTAACCTATTGAAAATCTTTTTAAAACCTGGAGGACCTTTCAAAAAATTTTAAAACAACTTTAAATTTACTGGCAATATACTTGATAAAAACCTTATAAATGTTTACAAAAATTCAACACAACTTCAAATCAATTTTATATCAACGTTTTAAAAACCTTCAATAAACTTTCATAAAAATCAAGCAAAAATAAAACCTTGCAAGAATTGTCGTTATTTTTTTACACCAACCATAACAAAAATCAAAATGAAACCCTAGCAAAGCAAACAACCATCGCCGCCTCCATCAACCACACACATGCAATACAGATCTCCTCAAAAAGCAAACAATTAGATCTGGAACAAAACCATATCCACAACGAAAATCGAAAGAAAAGAACCAGATGTGCTCTTCGCACACTAGATAAGAAATAGAAGCGGCGGACCGAGGGCGTGGAGACCGAGAATGAGTGCAGGAAGGAGAACGGTGACGACGACATCAGCAGACGCTGAGAGAGGAAGAGGTGAGGAGAACCAGCGACTAAAGGAGAGTAAAGACACGAGATCAACGAGGAGAAGGAGAAGAAAAGTGTGAGAGAGAGAGATGGCGGAAGACAAGGAGGAGAGAGAAAGAAAGAGTCCGTCAGTCAGACAGAGGCTTAGAGGAGGTGGAGATGGAGTAGCAAAAAAGAGGTGGAACTGCCAGATATCTGTTGAGTTGAGAGGAGGGAGAGGACCGAAAGAACGAAGAGGGAAGAGAGGAAGACGAGAGATAGAGAGAGAGAGAGTGTAAAAGAGAGAGGAGTGCAGAGATAAAAAGCAAAATGACCAAATGAGACATTAAAGAGAGAGTAGAGGGATGCATTCCGTATAATTAAGAAATGGATCCGTCCAAACAGTAAAATAGAGGTCGGAAATTAAGAAAAAATATCCACTTCCGTATCTTTAAAGAAAAGGTGAAGATAGAAGTGTATAGGGTAATTAACCCATATAATAGTAATGTCCTCATTAATCTATGATAAGTATCAATTGATTAGAAATATTTTCCCCATTTTAAACAAGGGGCGTGTTAAAAGGTGGACACACTCCTTGTTTAAAATCATTACAATATTGAAATTTTGTATGCACATTGTAATTTTTAATAGACATGATAATTTATCTTTTTTTATTATATATTCTACTAAATTACCAATATATAATATACTTTCACAATTTATTATTTAATTTATTGAAAACAAACGCCATTCACATGTTAGGCTATACAATGGCGAAGGAAGGTATTTACAAGAAGGAATGGGTAAAGCAACCAAACTTATCAGTAATGCCAGCACAATTTTACAGACACGAAATGAGGAAAACTTTGAATAATGAATATTGAATCATCCCCATCTTCCAACTAAGACTAGTCAAGGAAAAAAAACCCACCAACAATACAAAATGAGAGCATAAATATGTGAAGACAAGGGCTCCACAATCAACCAGGCAACTAGTGACACAAGCCAAGCTTGAAGTGTCCAAGATCATGGTGAATGGCCCATTTCTTTCCACTCTTTCTTTAGAGTTGAGTAGAATATTTTAGAGAAGTGGAGAATGATGTACATATTTGTAACATATGCTAGAATGGTGAAGAGAATTCTAGACATTCATTGTAGGCCGTTAGATTGAATCTATCTCCACCGTCCATTGAGGAAGTGGAATGTGTATATATACCCCTTGGAGGCTCTCATTTGTGATCATCCAAAATAGAGTTGTTGCCGGTTCGGTCTCCTGTTTTTTTTATTTTTTCAAAATTTTGTTTTTAATCCGTTATTTTATCCCGTCAATTGGTTTGTAAATTTTGTTATATTCAATAATTAACTATAATACCAATAATACATTTTATTCCAAAGATTTTTTTAATAACTTTAAACAAATTAACTATTCTATTAGTAATTAATAATAATAATTTATAAAAAATGAATTTTTGAGAGAGTGTAGACAAGATTGAGAGATAAAAAATTGTGTAAAATTGGTAAGAATGAGGTAGGGTATTTATAGAGTTGAAAAAAAAATAAAAAAATAAAAAAGAAAATAACCTTTGGAACCGCCGGTTCCGACGGTTTCAACGGTTCAGTGAACCTCCTGTTCAAACCGCCGGTTTGACGGTTTTTAAAACGAGAAACCGGAACCTAAACCGTAAACCGCCTGTTTTAGTCGGCCGGTTCCGATTTTGACCGGTCCAGTTCCAGTTCGGTTCGCCGATTCCGGTTTGATTTTTACAACTCTTTGAGCTAGGGTTACCTTAGCTGTTGCGCCATGACTTTTTTGAAAAATTATGCTTGCAATTCTTGAAATTTTGTAAAATTATAGCATCAACCCCTAATTAATAAATTTCATTAATTTATTTGAAATGACAAACATTAAATAACAAAAAAATGTTGAATGAAAATTAGTAATTTCAACTTATTAATTATTAAAAAAAGTTTAAACTTTGAATTTGAATGAAACCAAATTAAATCAACTACATTTATTTAAAAAAATTATTTTGCCCATGTTGTCCACTAATTTAATATTTTCTATGTACAATTACATAAAAAATACTCTCTCTGTCCCATAAAAATACGCCATAATATTTTTTCATACATATTAAGAAAAATTAGTTGGGTTAGTTAAAATCATTAACTTTGAAGAAAATTCCTAATATACCTTCTACGTTATCTCACCAATTTAAAACTTTTATGTAATGCATACTTAAATAAGGGTAATTTGGTCTAATCTCTTATAATCACTAATCTAAAAATAGAAACAAGTCTATATATTGGGACGAATAAAAAAGAAAATGTGACTTATGTTTATAGGATGGAGAGAGTACAACATAAAACGCCCAAATTTCACTAAATTAGTCCATAAACTTTGGTTTGTACTCATTTGTTTCACACTTTGTAAGCACTTATTAGTGTTGTACTTGTTGTGTGCTCATTTATGCTCGTAATTTTACCAGATAACAAAAAAAAAATAAAAATAATTTTTTAAGTTTTTTGCCTCGTACTCATTTTGTGCTGGATTTGTAAGAAATTTTTGGCGTTATACTCGTTTGGTACTCTTAATTTTACGAACAATAGAAAATTATTAAAATGTTTTCTTAATTTTTGTCTTGTACTCATTTTGTGCCTATCGCGCATGATCAACTTTTGGAGTGTAGTCAACACACGATCAAAGTTTCTAATGCATGATTAATGTGATGTCAACTTTCTAACATACGGTCAAAAAATAGTCAAATTGAAGCATTTCTGAAAAAGTTTTCCAGCATTTTTATATCTGTAAAATATTTTAGATGTTATTTCATTTATAATTTTTTTTGTCTTTTTGTGTTATTCTCCCAAAAATGTAGGCTCCGTAAGTGTATAGGAAGATCCATTTAATTTGTCTACGGATAGATACTACTTAAACTCTAATTTGGACACTCTAGGTTTAACCACTTTCCGAAGACCACACAAGAAAAGGTTCCTACACACAGAAAGTGTATGCACCAGTCACATTAGAGGGAACAAAGGTTGGTCCTTCTCTTCATCCCATTGCTATTCTTGCCATATGGAAATCTTCGTGCAGTATCTAAATTGCGATATAAACTTGCATCTCCGTCACTAACAATAATTGAGTGCTTGCAAAATTGGTATACAACTAAATCCTTCTCCTGGGATATTTCTGTTGGGTCAACTAATTTAATAACAATCAATACAAAGGCAAAGTAATATTTTTCTAGGGATGTTTCAAAGAGTACAAGCATGAAATTTGAGCTATAAATAGTCCAAAAATCTATTACACAAGAAAAAATAAATGTTCGAGCTGAAAATGCCTCGAGGAAGGTACCTTATCACCCCTCCACCCGAACACAAAAACGACATATTAGCTAGAATGTCCTTAAAAGCTTAACCGAATTAACCATAAAGATGGTTCATATTCGATTACAACTTATTTTTAAAGTGAATCTCAAAGGAGTGAGTCTGAGAAGCTTGATCATATAGAAATATTTTGCATGGCTCGAGTAAACTACTCGCATATATAAGGTACAAACATTCAAGTTCTATAAGAAAAGCAATAAAATATTAAATTGGAGAGCTGTGTATTAGCTTGAGGTGATGTGGTCTTAATAGATTTTGTTTTGTTTTTTGGTAATAAAATATTATTGACAATAAAAACATAGTAGTAATGTTGAAAATTGAGCATATTGGGAAATTAAACTGAGCACGATAAACATCACATAGTGATTAATGAGGGCATAAATAACAACTAATATGCTTGTAGCCCATTGATAACAGAGTTAATTCCAACACTGAGGGTCGAGAATTGGATTCCCCACGAGACCAAATAAAATGACTTATCCAAAAAATGAAGGCATAAATGACGACAAGCAGCTAATGGATGTCAAGGACAGACCTGATAAAATGCTGTGCAGGGCACTGAAAGGAAAAGTTCATTTGTTCACTAGTTGTGAAAACTTTTGGGCCATAAGCATCAAAGTGCTCGAGCGACATTTTTGAACTCATTCAAGCATGATTGTAGCATCTTCTGACGTTTCTGCAGTGACTGCCTTTCATTCTCTAGCAAGTCTATGGCACCGGGAGCAACAAACATGTCCATGAATTTCTCATCATTTACAGCAAACAAATCCAGTCCAAGTGCAACAACTAACCGCTCCCGGCTGTTAAAAAGAAACATAATTCGGAGAAGAGAATTGATTTAACAAACATATTACTTTTAATTTCACATGCAATGTATTTGGTTATCAGGATTTTTCTTAGGAGAATGTATTTGGTTGTGTATTACACAAATGCTTGTTCCCTTCTAATTTTATATGCGGGGCTTGAATCACAGACCAGATTATCTTCAGTGACTAGACTTGCCTAAAGAAAAGTGTTGATTTGGCATCTAATGGAGAATCACGATACAATAATAACATCTCAAAGGAGAACAAGAAGTCAATATTAACAAGCCTGAAAAGCTTAGTAATTAATACATTACAAGGAAAACCTAATATATTTATATAAACGAAAATAAAATCTAAACAATTATTAATCTTTTTAATTATAAACATATTATATTATTTATAATTTCCATGCAGATGCAAACTACAAGGGAAGAAGACACTTACCAAGGGATCAAGAATCCAGAATTCAATGTTGATGTCACACTTCTCTCTACAAGTACTTCCCGTATCCTTGCAAAATGTTGTGCAGCCGAGGAGCAGATTTCTGAGTAAGCTGAGCTTGGTTTTGAACCATTGTCCTCATTTACAAACAGAAGACTGCCACCATTTTGAGCTCTTGAAACCTCAACATTTCTGCTACTCCCTGCTATTCTTGTAATACGCTTCCTTGGCCCCATTTCGATACAGTTACCTCCTTGCTCCTTCTTTATCCCTAGATATACCATATCACAGGGCTGGTCAGGAGATGGAGTCTCGGGCACGGTCATGTGGTTTTCTTTAAGAGCTTCTCTAGCTTCTGTACCTTTCCCTGGAGTAGTCTGCTGAATACTATTTTCTGGAGGTATGTTCTCCTGGTCTTTCATGGTTTCATCACGTGATGATGCTATACCATCCGACAGCTCAAAACAAAATGAACCAGCTGAAGCTTGGTTGAATCTAAGACAAGTGCTCATGCCAAATCCTTCTTGGAAGTCATTCTCGTAGCAAACCTGAGAATATGGGCTTGTGACTGAGTCCAGGTGATGCCTAACTAATTGCTTACATTGCTTGGCAAGATCTTTTATAAATCGATTATAGGCTTGCCTTAAGGAAGCATGAAAGCCAA